>JAUMHN010427138.1:0-12631 GCA_032360265.1 Heliamphora ciliata
TTATTTTTAATCACGCTTTTAGTTATTTTTAATCACGCTTTTTATTATTTTTATTCACACTTTTTAGTTTTTATCACGCACAAAAAGTGTGGTCGATAATGTAAAATCGAGATTTTAAAGTTTTAACAATCATACTAGTTTTATTTTTAATCACGTTTTTTTTGTGTAAATAATCTCGTGCAAAAAACGTAATCGAAAATCTCGACTTTAGATTACATCCTCATAAATCATGCTTGGAAAAACGTGATTATAATTTTATAATCACACGTATAAAGCGTGATGCTTCAACTATTTTCTAGTAGTGAACTGATGCATGTGATGCTTGTTGCATGAGTTGCAAGTGTTGTGTGAGTCGCGTGTGTAGCATGTGACGTGGATTGTGAAACGTAGTGATAGTACGTGGTTTTATGCATTTAAATCCTCGTTAGGTTATGCATAGGTGTATGGAATGTGATGGTTGAACATATGGTTCGGTGAATGTTAACCCTGGTTAAGTAGGCATGTGTTGGGGTTGTGGTCCCTCGGTGAAAGTCCATAAAGGCGTATGCGGTAGGGCTGAGGTCCTTCGGTTAGAGATAGAGAAGGTATGTTTGTTGGGGCTGAGGTCCTTCGGCGTGAGGCCGAGAAGGTGGTTTCGTTGGGGTGGCGGTCTTTCGGCGAGAGGCTGAGAAGATGCGTGTGTTGGGGTTGAGGTCCCTCGGCGAGAGGCCGAAAATGTGCATTGACGGGGCTGCGGTCCCTCGGGTTCAGCCTGAGAAGGTATATGAATTGCATGAACTGCATTGTGGGACGGATAGACCAGTTTTCAAATTATTTTTAAGGGTTGTATGAATTGTGATCTAAAAACCTTTTTTCAACTGTTTTCAAGGCTCTTGTGAATGAGTCAAAAGATGGTTTGTATCATCGTTTTCCCGTTTGCATGTGAAAATTGTTTTAAAGGCTTGAAAGAGAGTCTAAAAATTGCACCTCGTTTTCCTAGCATGTTTAGTTTATATTGCATGTTTGTCTAGTTTCTGCTGAGCTCTGGCTCATGGTGTGGGATTTGTTTTTCTTTAGGTACCAGTCACGCAGGTTGATCCGGGATTGGCTGAAGAGATGGAAGAGCTGTAGTCTTCATTTTTGTTCTTTCTGTTGTATGTATGTAGTAACATGTTTTCCAGCGTTGGAGCCGTATAATGTAAGCCGTTTGGCGATTATATACAATGCATGTACGGTTTAATTTGAGAGTATGTTCTCGGGTTGAGTGTTATATTTGGTTGTTTGTGGGTGTTTTACGTGACCCGGAATTTGGGGTGTGATAGGTTCCCTACCCTTGCTTGTTCAATACTAAAGCATGTTATATGATATACCTCAAACATAGATGCATGCCTAGAATCCCCCTGTGATATGTGATGATGTGATATGATATGATGATGATATGATGTGATGACTGCGTGTAGTGTTTGAGATCTAGACATGTAGAATCATGTAATCACAACAAACTTAGTTTAGGTACTTGTGCAAAGGAGATTAAAATAGTAGAGACACTATGATTAGGGTTTAGATGCAAACAAAGGGACCCGATTTTTTTTGCGGGGGGGTGGGGGGGTGTGCTGAAAATATAAAGGTGAGAGTTTTTTTTTTGTTTTTTTGGGAAAAACATAAAAATTAAGGAAATTTTTTTTTCTTTTTCAATAATCCTAAAAATCTAGGAGCAATTTTGTAAATTTTTTTAAAAATTAAGGGCAACTTTTTTATTTTATTTTTTATTTTGTATTTTTGAAAAAACCTCAAAAGGGAATTACTGTAAAATTGAAGGGAGAATTTTTGTTTTTGGGAAAAACATAAAATGATTTAGGATAAAGATATACCTGGCGCACCAAGGCTTGGGGTTCCTAGTTTTCTACTAGGTCGTATAAAAACGGAAGGATCGTCACTCACACACGGATCTAGGGTTAAAAAGATTTACCTGGCGCACCAGGGCTTAGAATTTCTAATCTTCTACTAGGACGTGCAAGATTTGTTTGGCTCACTAGGACTTAGGGTGCCTAGTCTTCTAGGGCTTGAGAGATTTGCCTGGCTCACCATAGCTTAGGGTTTCATGTTTTCTACTAGGACGTGCAAGATTTTTCGGGGCACCAGGGCTTAGGGTGTCTAATTTTCTAAGACTTGAGAGATTTGCCTAGCTCACCAGGGTTTAGGGTTCCTAGTCTTCTACTAGGATGTACAAGGTTTTCCTAGCGCACCAAGGCTTAGGGTGCCTAGTCTTCTAGGGCTTAAGAGATTTATCTGGTTCACCTGGGCTTAGGGTTCCTAGTCTTCTAGGGATTGAGGTTTCTTAACGTGCAAGATTTGCCTAACGGACCAGGGCTTAGGGTGCCTACTCTTCTAAGACTTGAGAAATTTGCCTGGCTCACCAGAGTTTAGGGTGCCTAGTTTTCTAGGGCTTGAGAGATTTGCCTGGCTCACCAGGGCTTAGGGTGCCTAGTCTTCTAGGTCTTGAGATTCCTAGTCTTCTAGTAGGACATGAAAGATTTGCCTGGCACACCAGGGCTTAGGGTGCCTCGTCTTCTAGGGCTTGAGAGATTTACCTGCCTCACCAAGGCTTCGGGTGCCTCGTCTTCTAGGGCTTAAGAGATTTTCTTAGCTCACCAGGGTTTAGGGTGCCTAGTCTTTTAGGGCTTGAGAGATTTGCTTGACTCACCATGACTTAGGGTGCCTAGTCTTCTAGGGCTTAAGAGAACTGAAGGGTCGTCATTCACACACGAACCTAGGGTTTTTATTGCTTTTGGTTATTTTCTGTATATCACTTGTTTTAACTACACTTATATATTCCCTACTTATCTTTTTCTTTTCAGGCTGGTCTCTACATTCAAGGCTTTGGCCACTTTACCTCAGGCGAGGTGTTGGAGTGGTACGATGCCTTCCTTGCTCCCAGCCGGGCTCTTATTGATGCTTCCAACTTTGCTCGGTTCATACCCTTATTGGGTAGGACGAGTAATGACCGTGTTTATCTCATGGCCCTTGCGGAGCGGTGGTGGGATACCACCAACACCTTTCATTTCACTACTTTCGAGTCCACACTGACGCCTCTGGATTTTGCTCTTATTATCGACATCAGAGTTAGCGGCGCCCCTATTCCTTTCGACCATACCATTGCTCGATCTGTCGATGCAGTGATGTACTTGCTCGAAGCTGTACTAGTGCAGATGGACCGAGACTGGGTCTGATACACATAGTTCTTCTATCGATTTCGCCACTTCCAGTGCACCAAGCCTCGCCACGCCACGCCACGCCACGCCACGCCACGCCACGCCACTATGAGTGGGTTGTCTGAGGTCTTTTACTGTATATGTTCGGTACCTCTTTGTTTTTGAACAAGGAGAATACCGTTCGTCTTCACTACTTGGGTGCTCTCGCTCGCCTCGATCGGGTTGCCATATTTGACTGGGGAGGAGATGCTTTCACTACTCTCTATGGCTTCATGAGAGCTTTGACCCGGCCAGGAACTCAGCATCAGGGTATACTGGAGGGTTTGGGAGGAATGCTTTAGTTTCTGCAAATTTTTCATTCATTTATGTTCTCTGTCCCGACAAACTGCTTCGCTGACCCTTCAGTCATTCCCCGTGCGGCTCGGTGGTCCCGAGGCCTGAAGGGGAAGAAGGCTGGGGGGAAGGATATCGATAGATTTTAGGCATCTTTGGACTGGCTGACTCCTGACTAGGTACTACTTTTTGTCATTCTCTGTACTGTATATTTCTCTATGTATCATACTGTTTACTGCACTGTTCACTGCACTGCACTGTACTATTGACTGATCATTTATGCTCTATGTTCTGTACACTGATTACTGTATCCTGCACACTGGTTATCATACTATATTCATCGCCCACTGTTTATCGTTCACTGCATTGATTACTATCTTTTGTGCTGCATTATACTTTGAATTACTGCAGGTCCACTGGGATGTCTAGCGTGGAGTAGAGGATTGGGCCGGCGCAGACCTAATGCACAGTAGGGATATTACCTCAAGGCAGATCTACTGGAGGGTCCATTCGGTCAGGAGTACTACCTCAGAGAGAGGGTAGTCTACCAGTTACTTGGCCTCGACTAATTTTAAATTCCAGTGGTCCCTCCAGCCCGCATGCGCTAGAGCGACCTCATAAGCCGTGTGGACATGCTCTTGGAGATGGTAGGAACTCACACCTCAGAGCTGCTGGTGCCAGAGGAAGATTATACTGCTTGGGCCCGAGCACATCTGTTAGGACTACTTGGACCTGGCCCAGCTAGTGGTAGGAGGAGACGAGCACTGGAGGCTGTGGATGCCAGTGCTGGAGCTGCTGCTACCGGAGATGCTAGTGTTGGGGCAGATGAGGTACCCTGGACTGTATCAGCCCTTATTGTCGGGTACCCTTTTGACATCCCTACACCAGTTCCTCCTACTCCGGAGTTTCGACCGATGTATGCTTAGGTTTAATCTTCTTTTCACTATTTCCTTTTCTGTCTTTCCTCTATTTGGATTGCTTAATTCTTTATTCCTTTTAACAGGTGGATCAAGCCTGGCTGGATCGTCTCATGCTGGTGGTGAGTGGCTTGCAGACCCTGATTCGCCAGCAGGATGCTGCTCTGCGTGCAGCTGGGGTTCCTTTTGTCCCTCTGCCGATGAGTGTCTTCCTCTTTGACCTGGTTGCTCTGTTTTGTACTATACTCTTACTTTTGTCTCTTTCTACAGCCACCAGTAGCTGCCACCGACACAGTATCATTGCAGGTTCCAGTTCCGTCTCCAGCACGAGGTCGTGGGTCCCATGCCACTTCTTCCAGAGCCCGCTCCCAAGGATGTCTCTTCTGCCCAGAGCCGCTCTAGAGTTGTATCCTCTTCTTCAGATAGCGGAGATGACATCGATGATTTTGAGAGACTTTTTGAGGATGTCAGCTTGGATGAGGCTAGTCCTTCTTTTCGCCGGGTCCACTCGAGGCGACAGTGAGAGAGTTGAGAGAGAGATTGCCCCCTTTTTAGATACATTTACATAGGTTCGGTTTTTCGAGCCTGCGTGCCCTAGCTTGATACATTTTGATACATTTATTTAATTTATGGGTCTGTGTGCCCTAGTTTCACTAGTTATTGGGCCTGGGTGCCCTAGTTTCATACTTTGATACATTTTGTTACTATTGGGCCTTCATGCTATTTATTGCTTTATGTACATCTTGTTTTCATGGTTTACTGCTCGAACTGCTCTGGATGTATGGTATGAGTCTCAATACTTTATGCGGTATACAAAAGCTACAAACATACGCACCCGCCACTTTCTAACATGGTGGTCACCACAATACATTGTGGCGGTCGCCACATAATCCAAGAGCCACATGGTGGTGGCCTGGTCAATAAAGTGACGTCATTGTACTGTGTACTTTCAAGTTGGTGGTCCTATACTCCAAGGTGGCGGTCGCCACTTTGCTTGTATTATTCTCTGAATTTTTTATTTTTAGCCTTTTCATGCCTTATGAATACAGTCCTAGAGGTACCATTTTTTGTTACTCTCACTCAGATGGCTTCTTTCCATGGTTCACTTTTTGCATGGATTGAAGAATTCTCCCATATCGAATGCTTAAACTTTGCCTCATTGGGTATCAACCCATTGTTTTCCCTAATGGCCATAATGATTGATGAACCATTATTGAAGGCTGCTGCTCAGTTATGGGACTCGCAATTCCATGTCTTTTATTTTGGCCTAGAGGAGCTATGCCCCACTAGAGAGGAATTTGCTGCCATTTTGGACCTGACTCCGCGGAGTTCCGTTGTTGTTTCGACTTTCTTCATTTTGACCCGGCAACAGATAATGCAACTCTGTGGGTTATCCAGGATGGAAGCTTCTCTTCTGACATAGGATGACTGCCGTGACATTCCTTGGATTATTGAGAGGTTTCATTCTACCAGCGATCTCAGCGACCTTGATTTTTAGATGCGGCGACGCTATGCTCTTTGTTTTTACCTCTTGGCTCAATTCCTTTTCGTTCCTTTTGATATACGAGTTAGCTGCACGCTAGTAGAAATCGCAGGCCAAATGTGGTCGGGAAAAGACTTTGTCCCATTGGTTTTGGTCAAGACGTTGTTCATCGTGGCGAGACTACCACATTTGCCAGCAGCCCCTTACTTCTTCAGGTAAACTTGAAACCTTTCACACACACTGCACTTGCCTTTTCCACGAGTCTTCAACGGTCAATTCATCCACCTCAAGTCCTCATAACTTCCATTAAGTAGGTAGCGGCAAATCATAAAGGGTATCTTTCCCTGCTAGAGTTCCTTTATCAACGCCTCTGCGATACCACCTCCCACTTGCCTCTTCTACGAGTCTTCAAAGACCAATTCATCTAGCCCCTAAGCTTTTGTAGGGGACCTTTTGCCGCGTCCTCAAAGGGTCCGTTTCATCCTAACTCAACTATGACAGGTGCATTCATGCCGAACCATACCCAAAATTCTTATATGCTCATATTTTGTCATGTACTTTGATGTCCTCCGAGGTCGTTCTCTCACCTCCTTGGCTGGTCCCATTCTACCCCTTCATTTAATTCAAGCTCGGGCTCCAAGGGCTCATCATCATGCTCTCCGTCCATCTCGTAATCCTTGTTGGCCATTTGAGACACCCTTTTAATTTGTTTTATCTCTTTGCACGGCTTTTCTCTAACTGCTTTCTATTATCCTCTTGCAAATCTAGCTAATGGAGAAGGTGAACCTCATGCAGAAAGCTCCTACGGATAGGTACAGTGCTGCAGCTCTTCTTTACTGCCCTTACTACCAGATATGTAGCACCGAGGCATCTTGGCAGCAGTACCTCTCTTCCTTGACGGGTCTAGACATCATTTGGCAGTGTCCTTAGTGGCACATCCCTGCCATGACCCTGACTACCATGGATCACCTTGGTGTTCTGCTGATTGGCCTGTGCCAGTCCACTTTCCACTATCCCCATCAGATCATGCGGCAGTTTGATTGCAGTCAGATTATCTTTCATGGTGTTTGAGGTTGTTTATTTTCATCCTTACTGCGGGGCCTGTTTCTAGCACTATATCAAGATGCTTAGCCGTCTCATTCACGGATGGAGATGCAGGAGCTACCGTGCCCTGAGCTTTCTAACGAATGCAAGACATGGCTGATACAAGATAGGGAAAAGAGAGAAAAAGAAGAGAGAAAACAAGCAACAAAGAGAAGAAAAATTTGAGGCAATCTGCTTTGTTTTAAAGATTTCATAACTTTTTTTTAATTTTGTTTGTAGAGTTTGGGATTTGTGCGCCTTCCCTTTTATTTTTAAATCTTTGTACTCAATGCCGAAGCAAACCACATTTATGTTAAAAAGATTCAAAGTTATCCAAAGTTTTTTTGATTTTTGCAATTAAATGATTTTATTATCAAAATCTAGAGATAAATTTGCAGTCTTACTTAGATTCAAAGATAAAGAATATGGCTGGACTTCTTAAAAGAAGCTGCCTAGTATCCTAAGAAAGTGGAATCGGGCCTTAACGTAGTTCGGGCTTGGTTTACTCTATGGCATTAACACTCCTTTTGTGATGCCTTAACTTTTGCCAAGATCGCCCTTTTGGATTTTCGGCCTTGCGTGCTGCTCTAACTTTTGTCTGAGCTGCCTTTTCAGTTTTCAACTCAGCGACATTTTATTTTATCTTTATTTTTACCTCAAGGATAGTACTTCTTGAGCTGGTCAAGGTTGACTAGAGTGGAGAATATTTTGCCATCCAAATCCATAATGATAACTGCACCACCGGTCATGATGGTTTTGATCAGAAACGATCCGGACCAATTTGGCTTAAACTTGCTCCTAGGGTCGAAGATGGGAGCTTTGATTTCCTTAAGAACCAAATCTCCTTCTCTGATATCCTAGGTCTTGACCTTCTTATTAAATGCTCGAGCTATCCTCCTTTGGTATCCTTGTATATGAAATAGAGCCTGCAACCTTCTTTCATCAAATAAAAGCAACTCTTCCATTCGGTTCCTCTGCTATTCTGCTTCTAAAATACTGACCTCAGCTACTACTCTTAGTGAAGGGATTTCCATCTCAATGGGCAACACAGCTTCCATCCCATACACTAAAGAATATGGTGTAGTTCCTGTTGAAATTCTAATCGACGTTCTGCATCCCCAAAGTGCGAATGGTAGATGTTCCGGCTAATCCTTATGTGATTTGATTATCTTTTGCAGAATCTTCTTGACGTTCTTGTTTGCTGCCTCAATTGCCCCATTGGTCTGCGGCCGATATGGTGATGACTTGTGAGCCACTATCCTATATTCTTCGAAGAGATCCAAAACCTCACCTTGAAAATGCGAGCCATTATCTGAGATAACCTCATGAGGGACCTGTGGCGTTGAGATTTAGGAGTTTTAAAAAATGCTAAAAAATATGGGATTAAAAAATGTTTGAAAAATATTTTAATACCTTGAAAGCCAAATTTAAAAAATTTTTTTTTATTGAAAATAGAGTCGCCACTTAGTTTTTTGAGAAAAACTAAGAAAAATAAAAATGGCTACTGATCTTGAAAACGTTAAACTAGAGAAAGAGGGTTCGGGGGTTAAGGTACGAATCGGGAAAGGTATTAGGCACCCCGTTCGCCCAATCGCGAGGTTAGCTTCTACTAATTATCATTAGTTCTTTAATAGAATTTTTTAAATGCATGCAAATAAAGAAAATGTAGACAAAGAGAGAACATCCAAAATTAAATATGAAAAATACATATCATAGGTATAAAGCACTCCGAATCAAAACAAATAAGGGGATAAAATTGTAAATCCTATAGCATACAATTTCTAACTAAATGATATATGGAATACTCTCACATGTAATTTTATCAAAATAATCTAAATTAGTATGGTTCAAACTAAAAGAGCATAAATATGCTAAAAGATGCTTAAAATTGCCTAAACATGGTTTGTCACAAAAGATAAACTATATTATTTTAAAACATGCTTTTAAGTAAGAAACTAAAACATGTATTAATATCAATATGATGAATCAATAAAAGAAATGAAAATCGCAAAATAAAAGATGCATAAAAAAGAATCCTAAAAGAAAATTACAAAAGAAACTTATGCTAAATTGAAAAGAGGTTTAAAAAAAATAAAATATTAACAAAAGAAAATTTTTATATTTGAAACGAAAACGAAAGAAAAGAAAATTATATTTAAAGGATAAAAATTAAACTAAAGACCTATTTATGATTTTTGGAGTTTAATGAAATAAAAAAAATAATACTTTATAAGCAAATATTAGGAGAAAAGAAATGCTAAATAGAACTTTATAAGAAAATTAAAACTAATGATAAAATTAAAGAAATTAAAATACTATATTATGAGAAGAATAAAACTAATGATAAAGAAAAGAAAGGAAAATAAAATAGATGCTGTAGAAGAAAATTACACTACTATTGAAAGAAAAGAAATAGGAGGTAGAAAAGGAACATCATGCTAAAAGAAAATAAAATAGAACCCTAAATTAAAGTTACAGGAAGAGAAAAGAAAGTAAAATAGGATGTTAATAAAATAAATTAAACTAACTAAATGAAGAAGAAAAGAAGAAAATTAAGTGTTAGGACATTAAATTAACATAAAAGAAAAGAAAAAAAATGAAACAAAATACTAGAATTAAATGAGTGTAATATTGACAATTACAACTATTTTCATGTAAGTGCTTGGATTATAACAATAACGACATTGTTAGTCGTATTGCTAAATTATATTAGCACTAATTAATGATTTAATGAAAAATAGCAATGTACTTAGTGTGTATGTGTAGACTAAGAGTTAAGTAATTTACATAAGACAGAAAATAATAAACAAGGTAAACTACAAATTAAAGAAATGCACGAATTGAAATTGAACTTAACTCGAACACTCCAAAAAAGAGAAAATGAAGTTAGAAAGATCGGGGATTCAAACAGAATACCTGGATTGTTAAAGAATCCTCAAATTGGGGAATGTGCTTCAATGGTCGATCCTCGGGTGGTGATCCAAACAGGGCTTCAATGTAGGCGTCGGAGGTTCGAATATCGGTATTTTAGCAGGGTGGCGTCGGAGTTCGGAATTGCTTGGCAACTCGGCAGAGCTTCACTCTCAAAACCTCTCACTTCAATTCTGTCCTTGAAAACGTACAAGAGGTACGGTATTTATAGATTTCTTCAGCCATTAAAATGCTGCCATATTTTTGGGACACGTCAGGCCATTTGGAGTTGGCAGTCGCCATAATGCAAGTCGACGGTCGCTATGTTTTTGAAAGGTTCCGCAAAGTTCTATGGTGGTCGCCATGATGCAAGTTGGCGGTCGCCATATTTGGCTAGGGTTTTCAAGAGATTCTATTGGCGTTCGCCACAATGAACATGGCGGTCACCTTACTTGGGCAGCAAGTTTCGATGGTTCGACAAAATTTCATTGGTTTGAAGGTTTCGGGTTCAAATATCGAGCTTGGATCACTTTTCGAGGATCGTACTGAGGCACCATTCCGCCTATTTTCATCATCGGATTCACCTAAGATTAGGCGGAATCAAATTGGGGTGTCTACAGTTGCCCCTCTTTGATATAACTTGCATGGCAATGCGTGAAGCACGTTATATCAAAGACCCAGAGACGACAACCATTTGACCGAGCCGTCAATCTTAGGCCACAAGCATACAAGCATGCGTATGATGTTGGTCATACCCGAATTTTCGTCGAGCTGGCTATGTTCCCCTTTGCTAGGGATCAGACTAAAACGTAGTTCATAGGGTAAAATGCAAGGATGCATGATTAGAAATATGATGCATGACAAGTATAGTGTAATGCGATGCAAGTCAGTTTAGGATCGTGAGGAGGACCGATGAGTCAGTTTAGGGTCATGAGGAGGACTGACGAGTCAGCTTCAGGTCGTAAGGAGGACCGACGAGAAAAACATCAAACTAATAGGTCGAGTTAAGACCTAAACATTCGGGACGAGGTGCAGGATAAAGTTATGATTTTAAAATTAGATTTATCGGAAGCGAGATTAAGGGCCATGTTACAACTTAAAGCTAGGTTTATCGGAAGGAGAAAACACCTCAAAAAGATTATTTTTGGAATTATTTCTAAACACACAATTTTCTCGATGTGTTTTTAAGAAACACTCGAGATTATAAAATTATTTTTGAAAAGAACACTCGCGAGAGTTACTTTTAAGGGAACTTATTATTTTGTTGAAAATTATTTTTGCTAAAAATAATGTTCATGAAGTTAAAACACACAAAAGGAAACACATGATAAAAACTCCAAACACAAACACATGATAAAAACTCCAAACACACCTTTAAACCCTGAAACGTTATAAAGGCCAACTGACACAAGGCCGCCAACTTTGGAGTTGGCGGTCGCCATGACAAGAATGACGTGACGGTTGATAACATGGCAGTCGCCGCGCCGTTTTCTTTCTGACACGGAGGTCACCCACTTAAAACCCCTACGACCTGGCGGGCGCCATGTGTCGTTTCAGGAAACTAACGGCCGCCTACATGGGAGTTGGCGACCGCCAACTCCAAGCGCGTACCCGGCCCTTTAAGGCGCGCGAGATGGATTCATTTGTTCACTTCTCACTCTCTCTCTAGCTTTCTCGCTCTCTTAGACTCTCTCTCGTCTTCTCTTAGCCTTCCCCTTGCTTTCTCACTTTCCTTAGCCTCTTTTTTTTGCTCTTTGTTTATCTTTGCTTCCATACGATGTTTACCCTTCTATTCGTGCTCCCATTCTTCTTCATGGTAGGCCAAGGCCATGGGAACAACGACCTTGGGGCACGACGGGGCCACTCTGCCACTGGGAGCTCCTCAATGGGGACTCTCAGGGGTACGCCCACCAGTCTTCCCGCTAGCGGGGTCACTACCACGCAGCCCACTGCTGCGATGGATGCCCTCGTTCTTGAGGCGGAGCGTGCCTCCCGCTGGGTTGTTGAGGAGGAGGCTCGAGCCTCCCGCCGAAGCGTGCCCCATCGCGTGGTTCCACGTGGGATGAGATGCTACGAGCCTCCAACCGACGCTGTTGCTGTTGATGTTCTTCTACGGGAGCCCGACCACCATATGTCTCATCAGCGCCCATCGGTAAGTATTTTGTCCTTACCGTTTCAATACCAAAGCACGATATATCAAATATAGACGCATGCCTAGAATTTTCCTATGTAATGATGATGATGATTTATTTTGATGTGTTTGATGAATGATTTTTGATGATGTGAATGATGATTGGGATTTAAACCTAGTTTAGGTACCTATGCAATGGAGATTAAAATAGGAGGAACACTTACGATTTTGAACAAACAATGAAAAGAAAGGGCGATTATTTTAGTAAAAAAAACACAAAATAAACGGTTTGAATTTTTTTATTTTCATTTTAAGAAAAAACACAAAATAAAAGGTTTGAATTTTTTTATTTTTATTTTAAGAAAAAAAACAAAACTAGGGAGGGATTTTTGTTTTTATTTTTGGGGTATGAAAACTAGAGGAATAACTTTTATTAAAAAAAATTAGAAAATTAGAGGCAATTTTGTCTACAATTTCTAAAAAGTTAGGGTAAAATTTCACAAACTCTAGAGATTTAAGATGCATTTTAAAGAAAAAATCAAAAAAATTTTTCAAAAGTCCTAAAAAGTGTAGGAAAAAAAAA
>JAUMHN010427149.1:0-12630 GCA_032360265.1 Heliamphora ciliata
AGAAGCTTGAAGATGGGAGCTTTAAAAGCTAAGTCCATGGTTTTCATCATTAAGAAGTAATCCTCAACAAGGTAAGAGAGTACTTCTAATTTTACATAAATCAAACATCTCTCCCACCATCCTCAAACACAAATTTAAGATCAAGAATCAAAACTCAAAAATAAAGGCGCCATGGTTGGATTTTTTGGGACTGTTCGGTTTGAATGTTGAAGTTGTGAGTTGGTGTGGGTTTCTCCATGGGTTCCATGACTTTTATAAGCTCTGGAATATTGATATTTTGAAGTACAATACATGTATACAAAGAAAATTGGTCAAAAACTTACACACTTGACACTAGGAGGCTAGAATCAAAATAGGCCTGAGTTTTGGGAGTTTTGAGCGTTCTGTCCTGATCTTTGGAATATAATAACTCAATGTAGAAAAATTCTATAAGTGTGTTCTTTATATCCAAACCTAGGTTTTTGTGTTATCTTTCATTCAAAGTTGGTTTGAACTCATTTGAGTTAGTATAACTCGAGATATTGCAATTCTACCAAAGTGTGTCGGTTTTAGACCAGTTAACAATGCAGACCTAAAAACTCTAGTTTAAAATGAGAGCCGAGTTTTAGCCAAAACATGAAAGGTGTAGAAAACATGTGTATCTATTGACCCACCAAAAATGAGCACAAAATAATGAGATTTGATAGGTCAAAACCCCTTTGAAACTCTCTGTTGTGTTTCATCCCTGAAGGGACACTTCTGTCACATATTTTGTGTAGCCTAAATTCCCTATTTTTAGTGATCTATTCCAAAAGTGGTTTACAAGAAATTTGTAGATAACATATTGAAGTACTTTCTGCCCAAAAATAAGACCTTAAATCCTTGGGATGATTCCCCAAAACTATTTCAAACCCTTTGTCCAAAACCGGCTCTTTTGAGTTTTGGCGGTTGGCAGAACCTATTTTCCACAATGGCCAAAAAGTCTAACTTGTTCCAAACAACTACCCTTAGATTTAAACATGAACCTTGTAGGGGACATGTTGTGTTATAACATACTAAAAAATGGACTTATTTGGACTTGATATGATACCCCAAAATCGAGAACAATAGAGAGACACTTTTCTGACCAATTCTCTGAGCAAGTGCTGAACCATTTTCGTTTCAGTCACATTTTTCACCTAGTTACCTTAGGTTTTGGCCTAGGTGTAAAACATAAAAGTTGTAGATAATATTTTAATCTAAATTGTCACCAAAACTCTTAATCCAAATCCAAGTCTAGGTACCTCAAATATGCTGTGGTACTTTAAAATTTAATGATTGTAAGAGAGTAATAAATGGTTAAGTTAAATCTTTAAACAAGTGAAGGATTGGGCAAGTGCGTAGTACCCCTTAAACCTAAAAAGAAAGTAACCATGGTCCCTAAAATCAAGAAAACATTCAATGGTCAGAATCGTTTTAGTACTTCACGTTCTAAGAGGGGTAGAACTCCGTGTTGACGGTTAAGTCATGTTTGCTTGCTAGGCATGGAAGTTTTGTTACCCAAGGAGCAAGCTGGCTCATTGACAAAGGCTCGGTTCGTATGCATATATGATAAGGTGCGAGTGATTAGCTATTATCTTGAACTTGAGTTTATATAAATGATGCTTAAAAATGCTTTGAAGCGTATATTTTGAACTATGACCTGTTTAACGATTGCATGAACCTGTTGTTTTAAAAAGCCATGATGTTTTTAATTAAAGTGTGTTAACCATGATATTCTGAGCTAGTATCATGTTACTATGAAAGTATGGTTAATGTTGTGTGGTTGTTTCATAGTGCCAAGTTACAAGGGTTTCTGGCACTTTTATATCCCGTTATGAGGGAGGTTACCCAACTATGAGTTTTTCATTTATCCCTATAGGAGAGATGTCTCGTTAAGCGGGGGGTTTTTGCCTTTAAGGTTTCTGAGTTGAGTCACAGGTTTTAGCACATACCACTCGTGCTTGGTGGAGAGTGGCCCTCATTCCATCACGTTGCTATCCGTGCATTGTGAATTGAGATTACAGTACCGTTGAAACTCCCGGTCGTGAGGTTGACGACTACTTGGACACTATCGAGATTTGAGTCTAGTTTTGAGAAAGTGGTTATGCATTTTAAATTTGTGACGGTTGAGCTAGGAACATATTTCTGTTTGCAATACTGAGAAGGTTCAGTATAATTTGTGATATTTTTATGTTCAACCAAATGCATTAGTTTCTATATTTTCGTGAAAAATGTGATGAACTATTTTTAGAAAGAGTTTTTAGTTATCCTTTACTAAGTAACTATTTTTTCTATTCATGATAATGCTAAGTGCACTCTCTTGTAACCTCTGTGGTTGCAGGTACCAAGAACAGCTAGGAGTTGGTCAACCATAGGCGTCATCGAGTAGTTTTGATTCAGTTTTCTTTTGTTTAGTTTTTAGTTTTGGTAGAGTTTCATGTATAAGACCCTGGAGGTTTTTGATGTTTTAGAAGTAATGTATGCCCTTGGGATGGCGAATCCCTAGTGACTCATGTATACCTCTTTTGACATTAAGGTGTTGTGGTTGCTTAGAAGTTCTTGTTTGGTCTCTTAATATCTTTATCCCTTGTCTTTCTCATTTGCCGCCGGTCTGCGGCGGGATCACATCCCTTTGTACAGGTTTGGTATCTTATGGGAGTGGGGTGTTATAGTTAAACATAAAAGTTATAGAGAATATTTTAATCTAAATCGTCACCAAAAATAATAATCTAACTCAAAGTCTAAGTACCTCAAAATACTGCGGTACTTTAAAAATTAATGATTGGAATAGAGTAAGAAATGGTTAGGGTAATTACTTAAGTAAAAGCTTGAGTGGGTGTGTAGCGTCTCTTAGACCTAAAAAGAAAGTACCCATGGTACCCAAAACCAAAGAAAATATTCAACGGTCAGAATCGTTGAATGTTTTGAAAGGTGAGAGTGCTTAGCCATTATCTTAAACATGAGTTTATGTAAATGATGCTTGAAAATACTTTGAAACGCATGTTTTGAACTATGACTAGTTTTGATGATTGCATGAACCTATTATTTTCAAATGCCATAATGTTTTTAATTCAAGTATGTTATCCATGATATTTTGATATAGCATGATGTTATTATAAAAGTATGGTTAATGTTGTGTGGTTGTTCCAAAGTTCCAAGTTACAAGGGTTTTCGGCTCTTCATATCTCGTTATGAGGGAGGTTACCCAACTATAGGTTTTTCATTTGTTCCTATAGGAGTTATTGTCCGTTAAGCAGGGGTTTTTGCCTCAAAGGCTTTTAGGCTGAGTCCCAGGTTCTAGCACATACCACTCGTGCTTGGTGAAGAGTGGCCCTCATTCTATCACGTTGCTATCCGTGTGTTGTGAATTGAGGTTACGGTACCGTCGGAACTCCCGGTTGTGAGGTTGACGATTACTTAGATACTGTTGGGATTTAGGTCTAGTTTTGAGAAAGTGGTTATTCATTAAATTGTGGTAATTGAGCTAGAAACATATTCTATTTTCCGTACTGAGAAGGTTCTATATAATCTGCGATATTTTTATGTTCAAGCAAATGCACCAGTGTAACACCCTGTTCCCCGGGCATGTCGGGACATATGTAACTATAAATAAGGAACATATTCTAGCCGAATGTTCATAAATACATAAGATAACTACTACATCATTAACAGTTCAAAGATTGTTCAAAATACTTAATAAGTATAGTCATCCAAAAACCTTAACAAAAGTTACATTATATCCGTGGAAAGCTGAACAAAATATCAAAAGTAAATATCCTAAGTCTTCAAACTGCGTCGTTGGGATTAACCTGCTCCTACCACTCTCCCTCTTCTTCAAAGTCTCCTTCCTTAATGAACGTGCCTTCCTCGAACTGTTCTTCTTCTTCACCTGTGGCACGAATGCCATGAGCCAAAGTTCAGAGGCAAATTTCCTAAACCGTCTAACAAACCCACGACAAGATATTCTGCAATACATATCGTAAAATACCCAATGCAAATTTAAGGGGCAAAGAGATAGATAATTTATCATTTTTAACAGGGCAAGCACATATAAGAACAGCTGTGCGGGTGAGTGATGCAGATGAATGCAATGCAATTTCCTAACCCAAGTCCTTTTAGGACAAAATCATGAATTCCACGCCGGGAATTGCAGAATAGATTTGATGGCTCTTGATCACCGAAACTATCCTCGCCTTGTTGCAAATAGTAAATGCATTGCCGAGCTTTACGCCACGGCTGTTTTACTCAATGGCAATGGCGTGGGAACAGACCTTTATCCAATTATTTCTATCCTTATTCCAAGTCTACTAGTCCCACCTTAAGAACAAGGATACTCATTAGGTGTCAACCCAAAGTCTAATTACAACTAGTGACGAACCCATGGTGCCTAAACCTCCCATTTATAACAAAAACTTCCAATTTCATCTATACTATTATAAAGTAAACACTAAAATTGTTATAGAAGCCGACCAAACTTTTCTATCTCAGATTTACCCTTTTTATTCCTGTGATTTATTAAACCTTCAAAATAACTATAAATGATAAAAAAGTCTTTAACAACACCATTCAGTTTCTTACTTGCCCACTCCCCCACCACCCACCCCCCACTCCTCACTAATCTCTCCATTTTCGGCAGTTACCATGTTTTCAATATTGATTCAGTGGTTACCAGTGTTGTGGAATTTGATTGAAGGTTCTCTCCCTCTCTGTTATTTTCTCTTTCAATAACAGAAAGCAAGGAATAACAAAGGCGTCGATATTCGAAGAGGAAATGCATTACTCATGAGAGAAACTCATCTTTGCATTCGTCGACTTCATCTATATGACCACTCAGGCCATTCAAGCGTCTGCTATGCATCACAAATTCGCAATTCCTCTCTCTCTCTCTCTCTCTCTCTCTCTCTCTCTCTTCGTCTTGATCTTGATCTTGATCTTCATCTTAATCTTCATCTTCTTCAGTGCCGCAGTGCGCCAGTGCGACTACTTGACAGCATGAGTGCTTGCGATTTCTGAAGATCGAACTTCGACGGCAAAGGCGAGATTGAACTTTAATTCTGGAATCTTCGAAGGTATTAACACTCACCGAGCACTGTGTTCTTTTGTTTAATTGTTCTCCAATTTTTTGGTTCTTCGGTAATAGTGAGTCTCTGTCTATTTTGAAAGCTTTCAATGCTTTAGTTTTTAGTTTAAGCATGTGGTTGCCGCTTGGGTGGGACCAGTGGGTCGGGGACTCATGTGGATTTTTTTATGGCTATATTTTTTTATCGAATCTAAATTTATTAGTATAAATTTTTCTCAATAAAATTGAAAGAAGAATTAAATATGAAATATGAAATATGATTTGAGGACCTGATTGTCAACTGGTTTAAAAGTTAGTTTTTTGCTTTTTTGTGTTTTTAGCAAAAAGTTAAATTGAGTTCAAAATAGATTGTTTGGTAATTTAATTTTTGACCTGACTTTTTTTAAGTTGGTTGTTTGGGTAAAAAGCTAACTTTTTTGCTTTTTGTTCAAACTGGACAATTTTATCTTTCTATATAAAATATTACTTTATACTGTAAAAAAAAGTTTTTTAAAAAAATTATATTATATAAAAAACAAAAATCTTGGGATGAATTATTTTCATATAAGAATTTGCAAAACAAAAAACATAAGATGATTACAATAAATTTAAACACGTGATTTTCATTGCAAAAGAATATGCATGGGTGATTTCTGTTTTTATTAGTGTCATTGATTGATAACTTCACTCTAATTCCTTTCTTATTTTTGTTTTTATTACTTTTTATATTTTTATTTTGCTCAGGTGATATTAAAAAGGCTCACATCAATGGGTTGAACATTATTTTAGTAGGTATATTTTTACCTTTTTAAAGCAAGTAGCATATATTTTAATTTTTGTAAAGCTTTATAGTATTTTAAAATTGTTGTTTTTTATTAAACTAAATTGAGTGACACATTTGATGAAATTCTATTCAATTTTAAATTTTTTATTTTAAAATATTTTAATTTGAGTTGCACACGCATCGCGTGTGTCTCGATCGCTAATTTCCAAATATGGCAACCAGGGACGCCATAGACCCACCACCACTATATAACGATTTTCATGTCACCCAATCCAATTCGAAAGATACGAAGGGACTACAATAATTCAAGATGTAATATGTGAATGTTCATGGTGTGCAACATATTTCTTGTGTGTAGTTAATCTTAGCATGGCGTATAAATATGATAGGGCACATGGTACAACTTGCTAAAGCATCAAGTACAATCATGCGGAGCATAACCACAATTTAAGCGACATAGAATCGAACCATCGGCATGAATTCATTTCATCAAAAGCATTATTTTCATACGTTAATTACTAACAAAATTCATATAAGATTCGCATTCTCAAGTCTCATAAGTAACACACCATCCGAACACTTAGCCAATTTTAAGTACAGGTTTAATTGTTAGTTTTAAAATTGTGACAGTGTTTTGAAGTACTTAGACATGGATTTAATTTTTAAAATTTTAACACCAATTAGATAAAAATAATTTCTATAACTTTCATATTTATCACCAAGGTCAGTTCCTAAAGTAAAAAGGTCATTTATTTTATTTTAGTAAAAATCCTTCAGCATTTTACAAAGAAACTCATAGAAATTAAGTCTCTGTTGGTCACGATTTTGGGAATTCAATTTAAGGGCTATGGTTCTGATATTTGGTGAGATTCTAGTTTAGGATGTCCCCTGAAAGTTTCAAGTTTTGTGCTAAGGCAAGGTATTTGGAAAAAGTTTGCGATTTTAGCCAATTCATAAAAAAAGGGTTCAGTTAGCCTAAAAAGGGTCTACAAAATGTCTCTTTAACAGAAAATGCTCAAACCCTTTGGGGTATCATCCGAGGGTATTTTGGGCTACTCTTTATCAGCAATTAGTTTAATATGTTAACTACATTTATCAGGTTTACCACTTTTGGATTTAGCTTCTAAAAAATTAGGTTTTGGGTCTCACAAAAATGTGTGACATAGAGGTCTATAAGTTACTGAATCTCAACAGTAACTTTGGAAAATTCTTTGAGCTATCAAGACTACAAAATTTTGGCTCATTTTTTATGGACAGAAAGATAAACATGTCCTCTACAAGTTTGATATTTTGACCTAAGCTCGGTTCTCACTTCAAAGCAACGAAATCACTTCAAACTAATTTTTTATGAAATATAACTCAAAAAGATAAATCTGGACACAAAAATCACTTTAAGACTAGTTTTCTGTAATTAGTTATGATGTTTTACAGTTGGTGGCAGAAAGTAAGTAAGCCTAGAAAATCAGGTTACTTAGGGTTTTGGTTGCTTAGTTTATATTGTGTATATTTTTTATGTGTTTTTTTTAATGCATGTCTTAAACTCATATAAATTAAAACTCCAGAACATGTTTAAGCCATAAAACTTAAAAACATACACATGCAAGCACATATAAAGCACCATATTGCCCTAGCAGTTCACTATTTGCCTCTACAACACATTCCTTCTTCCTTCTTCCTTCTTCTCTCCTTCTTTCTTTGTAAACACTTAGAGATTTTTGGGTATCCCTCTCTCTCAGCTCTCAGCCGAAATACATGAAGGAGAGTGAAGGCTAAGGTCTTGTTTTTATAGAATAAAAATGTAATGGAGTGTAATTATTACTTAAATTTAAAATTTGAATTTTCTTGGACCCTCATTGGTTGCATGGGAGGTGGGATTAATGAAGGCTTACAAAAATCAGATTTTGGGGCAGGGGGTTTCGGCCATGCAGTGTTTGGGAGACTAAAAAGCTGAATTGGTAGTCAATTTGGGTTTTAATTTGTATTTTGGTACATTTTTGTGAATATATATGCATAAAACATTAATTTTATGTACCCTTTTGGTATCTAACCCTAGTAAAACCTATTATATTAATGTATTTATAATTAATTTAGTCTTTCCATAATTTATCATAATTTTGATAGCATTTAATTAAATAAGTGTAGGCTTTTAAGCTAAATTAAGCTAGTTTGACTAGGTTGGCTTTTTGACTTATTTATTGGTTAGATACTTTAAATAATTATTTGTTTGCTTTTATTGACCTATATTATTAAATTAGTATGTATATTACTTGTATAAAAAGTATTGAGTTAAAATAATACTTAATTTATATATCTTTTTTTATTTTTATGCTTGAAAAGGCAAAAAGTAGCTTTTTGGGCATACTCTCCTAGGGGCCGGCCATGCAAGGGAAATTTGGTCATTTTTGTCGTTACTTTGTATTTTATTAATTAATTGTATATAAATATCTAATTTTGGGTGATCATGTGTCAAATATTAGATTTTTGGGACTTTTTGCTGTACTAGGGGCAAAATAGTAATTTTACCTTAGTTATGGGAATTTTTGATTTTTAATTTAATATTTTATGTTATTTACATAATTTTAGCTGTTCTGAGACTTATGTAAGTGTTAGGGTTTAGTATTTGGTCTCTTTTAGGGGTTTCAGGTCAAATTTAGGGTTTTCGGGTTACTTAAGATTTTTGGGCTAATTAGGATTTTTCTTGTTCATGCGGCGGCCTAGGTTCTTATTATCTATCCATTGCTAATACTAGGCTTTGAGCTGGGTTGTTACAATCTACCTTCCTAAAATAAATTTCGTCCTCGAAATTTCATATCGTACCTCAGTCTGCGAAAAAATGGGGATGATTTGTCCTCATAGCTTCCTCCTGCTCCCATGTTGATTCTTCAATCCCGTTGAGTTTCCAAAGAACTCGGATGAGCGAGATGGTCTTGCCTCAAAGAATCATGTCTCGCTGATCGATAATCCTTACCGATTGCTCTTTAAACGTGATATCCTTATCAACTTGTAGTTCCTTCAAATCCAGAATGTGGGTAGGGTTAAGTTCATACTTTCTCAGCATCGATACATGGAAAACGTTATGAACATTGGCGAGTTGAGGCGGTAAGGCCAGATAATATGCCACTTCCCCGACTTTAGCTAGAATCTCGAACGGTCCAATATATCTTGGACTTAGCTTCCCTTTTTGACCGAAGCGTATCACCCCTCTTCATGGTTGGATCTTTAGGAATACATGATCTCCTACTTCAAATCATAGCGGCCTTCGTCGTTGATCTGCATAGCTCTTTTGTCGGCTTTGTGCAGTGGTTATCCGTTGCTAAATGAGTCGGATCTTCTTGGTGATCTCTTGCACTAAGTCTGGTCCAAGAAGTGCGTTTTCTCCTGCTTCAGTCCAACAAATCGGCAAATGGCACGGTCTTTCGTAGAGGGCTTCGTATGGCGGCATGCCAATACTGGATTGATAGCTGTTGTTGTAAGTAAATTCGACAAGCGGCAGGTGTTTCTCCCAGTGTCCCTTGAAGTCCATGATGCAAGCTCGAAGCATGTCTTCCAGTGTTTGAATTGTACATTCTAATCGCCCATCAGTCTGCGGCTGAAAGGTGGTGCTGAAGCAAAGCTCTGTTCCTAAGGTGGTTTGCAAACTCCACCAGAATCGTGAGGTGAAACGTGGATCTCAATCTGACACAATGGACAGCGGAATTCCATGAAGACGTACGATTTCTCGAATATACTTCTGACTTAGGGTCTCCAGCTTCTCGAAAGTTCGAACTAGTAAGAAGTGTGCTGATTTGGTGAGGCGATCTACAATTACACAAATAGAGTCGTGTCCTGCTGGCGATCATGGAAGTCCAAAGATAAAATCCATGGTGATGTGGTCCCATCTCCACTGAGGTATCTCCAGGGGCTGGAGGGTTCCTCCTGGTCTTTGGTGATCGGCTTTCACTTGTTGACAGGTAAGGCATTTGGCCACAAAACTTGCTACATCCTTTTTCATGCCATTCCACCAATACTGCCTCTTCAAATCCTGATACATCTTTGTCTCTCCGGGGTGGATAGAAAAAAGTGACTGGTGATGCTCCCTTAGGATATCTCTTCTCAAATTCTCAACATTAGATATGAAAAATCGTCCTTGGTAGGTCAACTACCCATGCTTGTTGACTACCCATCCTAGCTTTGATTCCTCCGTAATCAGATGCCTTTAGATAAATTCAGATTCCTGATCATATTTTTGGGCTTCCACGACTTGTTGACGGAGATTTGTTGTCGCCACCGTTAAAAAAAAATAGCTTCCATCCTTTGATTCTATTGGTTGAAATCGAAATTCGTTGAGCGTTCCCATCATCTTCCATTCTCTTGAGGCCAGACTAGCCATCGTGCTCCTCGTTTTTCGGCCAAGGGCGTTAACTACCACGTTAGCCGTGCTTGGGTGATAGGCTAATGTAAACTGGTAATCCTCTAAATACTCTATCTAGCGACGTTGTCTCATATTAAGATCCCTTCGGGTGAACAGGTACTTCAAACTCTTGTGACAGGAAAAAAGCTCAAATTATTGTCCATAGAGATAATGCCTCCATAACATTAGCGTGAACACCACTGCTGCAAGTTTCAGGTCATGGGTGGGGTAATTCTGCTCATGTGGTTTCAATTGTCTTGATCCGTAAGCTACAACCTTACCATTCTGCATTAGTACACATCCTAGACCATCCTTCGATGCATATACCCAACCTCTCATTCGGGTATGATTAGGATTGAGGTACTAGTCAATCTTTTCATGAGCTCTTAGAAGGCTGCTTCACACTTGTAACACCTCGGTCCGGACTCTAGTAGTAACCACTCGGATTGTAACAACCCATGTTAGCAATTCAACCCAAACCGTAGCTTTAGCAACGATTAGTTAACAAGATCATAGGTCGCTAGAACGATGAAAATCCTAACTCAACCCGAAACCCTAATTTGACCCGGGAACCCTAAAAAGATCAATTGTTCAGAGGCAAAATCCTAATACTCAGAGAAGACTCTTAACATCTTAAATTAAGTAAATAACGTGAAATATTAGATTAAAAATTAAAAATTCTTATAATTAGGGTAAAATAATAATTTTACCCATACTATAGCAAAAAGTCTTAAAAATCTAAAATTTGACACATGGACTCCCTAAATCAGATATTTGAATACAATTAAGTAACAAAAGACAAAATAAAATCAAAAAATGACAAAAATGCCCGTAGTGGCCGGCCACATTGGAGTTTGTGCCCAAAAAGTCACTTTTTTGGGCACAAAAATCAACCAAACAACCCCTTGGACGAAATCCCATCTGATATTTCTGAAAATTCAGATTACAAATCTCTGAAAAAGTTCTCGACCTCCCATGCAACCAATGAAAATGAAGAAAAATAAAAAATTTAGTTACACATTAATAATTACTCCTACTACCCTAGTTTTCTATGTAAGCAAGCCAAACACTACCCTTTCTCCTCCTCATTTTCGTTGGTATAGAGAGAGAAGGATCAAATTTATGTTCCCATAAGTATTCTTCAAGTCTTGGAGAGAAAAAGAAGAAGAATGAAGGAGGGTTCAAGGAGGAAGGTCTTTGGAGACCAAGGAGACACCAAAGCCAAGTCCTCTAGTCATCCTCCACTCTTAGGTCTTCAAATAAGGTAAGAAACTCTCTTAAACCTTCTGATATTCTCCCTCAAGATACCCCTCAACCCATCTCTATAACAAACCGCAAGAAAAAGAAATGAAGAATAACTCAAAAAAAGGCGTTGTAGATGCAAATAGTGGACTGGTAGGGCAAGATTGCGTTTTGTATGAGCTTACATGTGTATGTTTTTAAGTTTTATGACTTGTGTGTATTCTGGAGTCTTGGTTTATGTGAGTTTATAACATGCATGCAAAGAAAACAAGTCAAAAATGTACACAACATAAGCTAAGCAACCAAAACCCTAAGCAGCCTGATTTTCTGGACCTACTTACTTTTTGTTACAAACTTTCAAACACCATACCTAATTGTAGAAAAATGATTTTAATGTGATTCTTGTGTACAGATCTAGATGTTTGAGTTCTCTTTCATAAAAAATTAGTTTGAAGTAATTTTGTTGGGTAGAACTCCAGATATTTCTTTTTTTTCCAAATTGTGTCAGATCTTGACGACTCTGAGTTGCAGACCTACAAACCTTAAGTTAGAGTGAGAACCGAGCTTAGGAAAAACCATAAAACTTGTAGGGGACATATTTGTCTTTATGTCCACCAAATATGAGCCAAACATATGAAGTATTGATGGGTCAAAACACCTTCCCAATTCACTATTGAGGTTCAGTGACTGACAGACCTCTCTGTCACAAGTTTTTGTGAGACCCAAAACCCAACTTTGTAAAATTCATATCCAAAAGTGGTAAACATGAAAAATGTATCTAACATATTAAACTAATTACTGAACAAAAATCAACCTAAAATACTCTCGCTTGATATCCCAAAGATTTTGCCCTTTCTCTGTTAAAATCACATTATGCAGACCCTTTTTAGGATGGCTGAACCCTTTTTATAAATTGGCCAACATCTAAAAATTTTTCCAAATAACTTGCCTTAGCAGGAAACATGAAACTTGTAGGGGACATCTTTAACTAGAACGCCACCAAAAATCAGAGACATAGTCCTCAAATTGATGTCCCAAAATCGTGGTCAACAGAGGCCCAATATCTATGATTTTCTCCGTAAAATGCTGAAGGGTTTTTACTAAAATAAAATAAATGACCTTTTTACTTTAGGAACTGACCTTGGTGATAAATAT
>JAUMHN010427159.1:2265-12629 GCA_032360265.1 Heliamphora ciliata
TATATACCATCACTTAATTTCAAATCAATCGGTTCGCAATGAACCCTTCAGATGAAAAAGTAATTCACACTAACAATTATTTAAAATTATCCCTAAAGGAGGTTCATACTGATGATCCCGTAATTAATTTTGTCCGATGGGGAGGAAGGCCTAATGCCAACACGAAAAATTAATTACATCACTTACGAACTAGTGATGGAGACCGCAAAATTTATCTGTAAATAAATTATCTCACCCACTTAGTATTTAAAATATTTTTGAGGGTTATAAAATATGTTTAATTAAAATAAATTTTTAATTTTTAAAAATCATATGTTACAAAAGATCCCAATTTTTAAACCATCTTTATGTATTTTTATGTGTAACAAATAACATTTTTAAATTCTATTTATTAAATAAAAAAATAAGAATTTTATTTTATTTTTTCGTTACACATATTTCAAAAAAATAATTTTATTAAAATTAAACTTATTTTAATTAATTTAAAAAATTCAAAATTAATCTGTCATATTTTTCTAAGATCTTCGATTTGAAAAAAAAACTTAAACGTATTTTAATGTAACAAAATAAAACTGCAAAATTTTCTTTTAAAAAATTCATTTTATTTTTCTATTACAAAAAAATTAATTTCTAATTAACTAGAATTAATTAAACCAGAACAAAATAAATAAATCAAAATAAAAATATTTACGCATTTAAATAAATAAATAAATGCATTAAATTCTAATTTTTGTAATTAATCTATAACTTTTTAGCCAAAATATTTTTATTCAACTAAAAAATTTATAATCTTATCATAATTAAAATTTTAATCTTCTAATTTTTTTAAAATTTTGTAACTAATTAAAAATCTTGTAATTGTGAGACAATCCCATAGAAACACAGCTAGCTTCAACTGCCGCCTAATCACAGCAACCGCCGCCGCTGTTGCGGCCCTAAATAGCTGCTTGACAACAAGAAATAATGCTCAGTTTGGAATTGTTCAGCATATCACCATGGCATAATGATTATGGCCACAAGAATCATGAAAACATGATTAGCACGTGGGCCCATAACCCACTGATATGAATTAGCCTTGACTTGCTATCAAGTGCATCCAAAAAAAAAAAAACATGATAAGGTTTAAACCACGTAAGCCACGTAATAATTCTCCACTTGACCCATTCCAAGTGCATTGCATGATTCATGAATCAAGAAATCACGATATTATAGTTACATGATAATAAATCATAATTCCATTCCAGGTGGTTCACACCATTAGTTCCATTATTATGAATGATGGATCATAAATCCATTAGTAACACATGTGGTAGCAACCTTGATTATATTCATGTGGTAATGCTTTACTTTCATTTAGGGTTTGAACTTTGGGATCTTTTTTCTCACTTAATTATCAAAAAAAAATACATCTTAATTACATTCCATGAATATTTGATTGCCAAAGTCAGCGCTGCTCCATTCTTTCTTCTACCTTTTTTTTTTTTGTTTTTTTTATTACATAAAATCAAAAATAATACAAGAATTAAAAAATAAAAAATAAATATTTTTACATTAATCCTATGCCCGCAAAGAGTTCACAATCATCTACCACAACCAATAATTCGTGGAGAAAAATAAATTAAACAAATAATAGTCAATAAATTAATTGCAATTAAATATGTAAATATATTGACAATTAAAAGTCAGGATTAAATTACCTTTAAAATCGAGTTAGCACAATCTACATCTATTCGAACCCATGATAAAATCATACATAATCAAAGACGATTTTGATACCAATTGTTGGGGCAAACTGTCAAGATCCTAAGATTATGTCTATAATTTTACTAAAAAGAATCATTAGACGGACAAACGTCGAAACTGACTCCAGATTAAAACTTTTGATATCGAACAATCAAAATAAAATCACGTAATACTCTCAAAATTAGTTTTAGGATTATAACTTTCGAAAATTGGTTGGATGATTTCAATTGCTATAACAATTTTCTAGTTAACAATCCACCGCGATTTTTGACTTCTTGTCAAATTTTCGACACAAGCCTTGTATTGTATTTCGAAATACTAAACACGAACAAAGTATGGGTTTTGATCTATTGTATTCTTCAAAACTTTCATGATTAGGTTTAGAATTTTCAAATAGCGTGAAAACCCTGACTACCTAATCACTGACTGAATAATATAAATTATGGCGTCAGGTTTTATAACAGCATATAAATAGGGTACAACAGGAACCTGTTAAAAAAATAAGATATGGGCTTCCAATATAATTATGAAATCTTGCCTCAACCCAAAAGCAATTTCATAAAAACATAAATTATAATTCATTTCACTAAAAAATTATAATTGCATTCCAAGCCTTATTCTCAAAACAGAATATTCGAGTTTCTGTTATTAAATACTTATTTATTCTCTCAGCGTTAAGATTTTCGATACCCACCGATTAAATTAAATTACTAACAATTATATTTAATCAGTTTCTTAAAAAAAATTTTAAAATCTTTCGCTTAACTTATTTGTGTTAGGGTTATATACTGAAAATCATGATTTTTATTTTGATTTTAGCATTTAATTTTATTTTAATAAAATTAATTTTTTATTTTGTGAGAATCTTAATAAGCAATGTATGCAATATCATTTTTTTAATGTTATACATGGATATCGTTTATTTTATACAGTATTTAATCTGGTATGTAGAGTACATCTTGCGCACAGAAGACCAGATTTTAGATTCTTGTAAAATATAAGTATTTGTTCACAGTTTATATGGAAATGAACATACTATCGGTATGACTGTAGCACAGACTTTTAGTAGGCCTGTCCTGGGTACGAGGAACATATAATAATGTCATCTATTGTTCCGACTCTCTATACTAGTATACTTTACATGTATTGAATGGGACATATTGGGATAATTAATTTTATACTGACTATATAAATTAATTTACACTCCAAGATTATTATGAGAGTGCTTATGCTCTTAATCTTGAAATAATTATTGATTTACATAAATTTAATATTCATTGTTTCGATTCATTAGAAGATGCGATCTTATATGTGTCTGTATTCTCGGTGAGTTAGATAACAGTATTTATTATATGATAAATATTAATTATTGACGGAATCCACGTCTCGATAGTTTCGGATTGACGATATTCCCTTAAAGAAACTTACAAGTTTTGACCGGCTAAAATCTTGCAGGTGGATTTGATTATTCGACGGTCAAATAAGTTAAGCGAAAGAATTAAAGAATTTAAAAAAACTGATTAAATTAAATTATCGGTAATTAATTTAATTGACGAATATCGAAAATCTTAACTTGGGGAGATGAGTTAAACATTTAATAATATGAGCTCAATGCAGGATGATCTTGAGATTATGGCTTAGAGTACAGTTACAGTTACAATTCTTTAGTAGTGTGAACTTTAATTTAGTGAATTATAAAAATTGCAAAAATCACTGCAATGTTTTCATAATTACAGATACTGTTAAGAGGTTTGTTTAATTGTAAAAACCGCTAGATACGTATCTGGGTTACACCAGAAGTTTTTGTCATAATTACTCTATAGGTCCCTACTGCAACCCTATAAATATGCGAGTAGGCAGAACCAAATTTATAACTTGTTTTCAAGACTAAGGTTAACCAGGTTCTACCAGTACGAGTTCTCGAAGGATTGTAGCTCACACTACGTTCGAAAATCGCATATACAGTAGAAGGTCTGACCAAAGTTTCAACTCGGAATCAAAAGTTCGTAGTCAGAGAATCGACAAAAAAGGCATTCATGTAAATTAACTGTGGTGGTATGGATTTTATTTTCATCGTTCGACATTAAAACAATTTATTTGGATCTCGTTTCGATGGTTGCCCATCTAGTTATTTTTTATCGAAAAATCATTTACTAAAATAATGATCTAGGCAGTTTTGTTTTCAACAATTGATATTAGAGCCATTTTGTTTTTTGTTTGCGATTTATTAAGGGGTCGAGTAGATTTAGAACTGTACTAACTTTATTTTGTAGACGTTTTAAACCCGATTTTATGATCATTATTATTTTCATGTTTGGTTGAATGGTTTGGATGATGATTTAATTATATTTTTTCAATCACGAGGGTTTATCGTGATAGTTTAAACTTTATAGTTTGAATGTGAGACTACGTGACATAGGTTCTCTATGTAAAAATTTTTATTTATTTTTAAATACTATTTTAGAATATTTAAGAACATGTTTGAATATCCAAGAATACAAAAAACAGGCAGTGGTTTAACTGGCCGCACCGACGGTGTTTTTGGGACTTTCGGGCCACGGATCGCTGTGATTTTTTCAACAGTTTTAAAATAATTTTTTTGGTAAGTTTCTGCAAATTTTATACATTAAAAATAGTAGCAAAATAAATCCCAAAATAACCGAAAAAAATTAATTAAAACAGCCACCATCGGCGGCTTTGTCGGCGGCAGTTTGGGGCTTGTTTTGATGATTTTTTGGGATGTTTTTGGAATTATTTTTCGAACAATTTTTTAGGTATAAAAAGTAGTAAACAATACCTCAAAATACTATCCAGAACCATCATAAAATCGAGTCAAAACAGGCAGCAAATAGGCAGCAATTTTTGAAGCTGCAGGTAGTGATTTTGGGGCTATTTTTGGAGCTTTTTCGGAACTGTTTTCGAGGTAATCTTCGAAACAACATGTTGTTGGATATCAGAATTATTTTTCAAAAAAAAAACGAGAGCCAAAACCACCATGAGAAATGCCCAAACGGGTGGTTGAAGTAGGCGGCAGCGCAAGGGGGTGGCTGCAACCTCTTCGAGGCTTTTCGATGGCTGTTTTCTAGATTGTTTTCGTTCTAATTTTTTGACAAAGAAGTAGTATTTTTTAGAGCTATTTTTTTTTAAAAAATTAGTGTCAAAAATAGAACTCGAGAGTGATGGAGAAAGCCGCCTGAAGATGGCGGCATAGGCGGCGTCGGCGGTGTTAGGTTGGCCGACGGTGGTGATGGCTGGTCTGAGGCTATTTTGATCGTGTTTTTTGATATATAATGATTGAGATGTGATATATTTGTATATCACTACAAATCAAAAAATCCTAATACAATCTGGATGGCAGGAAGTTGATTCAGATAAAGATTGAACTATTACAGCTTATTTTCAAAACAGAAGACTAAAACTCATCAGTGTTTCTATTCGATCATAAAATTGACATATATACATATTTTACATTTATATTCTTTTAACTGCGTGGATGATGTATATTTATTTTATATATTCCTATTAGTTTAATTAATTCAGAAAATTCGATTTTAATTAAATATTTTGTAAAAAAAATAAAATTAATTTTTTTAATTAAATTTTTTAAAATAAATGAAAAACTTTATATATTTTATTTTTTTCAAAATATCACGTTTAAGATGACTTTTTATTAAATCGGATATTTTAAAAAATATAAAAATTAATTATAAATTTTGAATTAATTAAATAGAAAAATGTGTAATTTAAATAAATTATTATTTTTTTAAAAATGTGTAACTAAAATAAAATAATTGAATGCTTTTAATCACTACTTTAGCTGAAAAGTTAAAAAAAATGTGCATTCATCGAATTTTATTTGTTACCAATTAAAACACAAAAAGATGGTTTAGCAAATTGGAATCTTTGAAATCGTGTACATGAAAAAAAGTTTTATGACTTTTTTAGATCGTGTGGTTTTCGTAATTAATAAATTTATTTTAATTAAACGAATTTTTATAACCCTTAAAAATATTTTAAAAATCTAAGCGGGAGAAAGAATTTATTCACAGATTAAATCCCGCGGTCTCCATCACCAGTTTGTAGGCGATGCAATTAATTCTTACGTGTTGTTAGTAAGGTCTTCCTCTCTATCAGACAGATTAATTGCTGTATCGCTAGTACAAACCTCTTTTAGGGATAATTCTGGATAATTGTTAGTGTGGATTACTTCTCCATCTGAAGGGTTTATTACGAAGCAATTGATTTGAGATTAGGTGGTGGTTAACACTTAACTGTAAATAATTAGTATCATCTCTATTTGATTCACTGCTATTATTTACTTGACCGAAACTATGTCAACTATTTAATTTTACCTGGTAGGGTCAGTTGCCTAGATAGTAAAATTAATAGAAATTGACCTGTCTGGACAAACGATAGATAATAGACGTTCTCCCATCAAGGTATGCTATTCATAGGGTACCAAGCTGCTGGTGGATTTTTTTTTAAAATGGTAGAAGAAATCAAATTAAAATAAATTCAAAATTTTGCTCGTCATAATTAACGGTTATTTTAATTATGTGATTCTCAAAATTAAAATAGCTTTCAATCTACTCACGGTTATACTCAAAGAAAATAAACTAACGGGTTCAAATTTTGTTGACTGAAAAAGTAACTTGGATATAACTTTAACTACAAAGGATATTCCTTCAATGCCAAGAAATGTGTTTGTTTCTGAAAATGGTTCTTCCTCTCGGACAAAAGGCATAAAGAAGAAAAAAATTCAGAAACAGGATGACACAATTTTCAAGGTAGTTAGTGGGCCATGAACTGGTGTAAAAAAGCCTAAAAGCAGGTGTTTTCACTGTAACCAGACACGGCACCAAAAAAAAGTAATGTCTAGTTTATCTTAGCAAGCTGAACAAACAGGTTAATTTTTGTTCATTGGTTGTGAAAAATATGTTTAGCAGTGCTATCTATCAGTACCTGATGTGTGGAGACAAGAGCCACTAATCATGTCTGCAATCCATTGCAAGGGTTCCAAGAAACCCAACAACTTAGTGATGGGGAGATTTACCTGTATATAGGCAATAATACAAAGATGATAGCAGTTGCAGTGGGAGATGTCACTCTCAATTTTAGTAGAGATCAGGTTTTAATATTGAGAGATTATTTTTATGTATCTTCCATTAGAAGGAATTTAGTTTCTGTTTCTAGATTGGTTAAAGACGGATATTTGATTTTATTTTAATAACTCTGTGGCTATTAAAGATTATAAACGGATTATCTGTTCTAGTACATTAGTGGATGATCTTTATGTTATTACTCTAATCTCTCCTACATTGCATTTGACTGAATTAAATAACACATTTAATTTACCATATAAGAAAAAGTTTTCTTCTTTAATGAACCAAACATTTCTTTTACACTTATGCCAGGGTCATATTAATCTAAAAATGATAAACAGACTGGTAGAAGATGGACATTTGAGTTCATTGGGAGTGAAGGCACTTCTAGTCTGTGAATCCTGTTTAGAGGGTAAGATAACCAAGAGGCCCTTTTCGGTCAAAAGGTATAGAGCTAAAGAACTGTTGGAACTGGTTCACTGTAATGTGTGTAGTCCTATGACAATTCTGGTTAGATGTGGCTTTAAGTATTTCATCAGTTTCATTAATAACTACTAAAGGTATGGATATATTTACTCGATACACCGTAAGTCTGATTGCTTTGAAAAATTTAAAGAATTTAAGGCGAAGAGGGAGAAGCGTCTGGGTAAAGGTATCAAATCAGTACGATCCGACTATGGTAGAGAATATCTCTTTGGAGAGTTTAGAGACTACTTGTCACGAAATGGATTATATCACAGTTGACTTCACCAAGCACTCCGCAGCAAAATAGTGTAGCAAAAAGAATGAATATGACTCTTATGGAGATGGTAAGGTCCATGATGAGTGATTCAGGTTTATCCGATTCATTTTGGGGACTTGTATTAAAGACAGCGATTTACATTCTAAACTTAATACCTTCTAAGTCAGTACCTTCTACTTTCACAGAATTGTGAACCGAGCATAAACCTAGTTTGAGACATAATCGAATTTGGGAATATTTAGCACATGTGCTGAAAGGGAACACGAATAAGTTGAAACTGAGGACAAAAGTTTGTTTCTTTGTAAGGTATCCCAAGAAAATAAAGGGTGGACTATTTTATAATTCTAAGGATCAGAAGGTCATTGTTAGCACCAATGCTCAATTCTTGAAAAATAATTATATTATGAACTACAGGCCTAATGGTAAAATTGTTCTTAATGAAATGAAAAAAATACTAGTAGAACGAAAGAGGAACCACAAGTTATTGATTTACCATTGCCTCGTTGTAGTGAAAAAATTATCGAAACAAGTGCAAATCATGAATAGGGCGCTAGTGCACAGAGTTCAAATTTTGCATAGCGTGTTACTGCTAATACACAGACACAGATAGTGTCTCGTCGTAGTGAGAGGGTTGTTTATCAACCTGATCGGTATATATTCTTAAGAGAGTCTTTGACAAGATCCCAACAGAACTAGATACCGCATCCTATAACTACAATGAAGCACTTCTTGACAAAGATACAGATCTTTAGCAAAAGATTATGAATTCAAAGATGAAATCTATGTATTCTCTTCAGGTCTGAAAACTTGTAGAATCACTCAAAGGGATAAAACCCATTGGATGTAAGTGGATGTACAAGAGAAAGAGAGGAACAGATAAGAAGGTTGAAGCTTTCAAAGTTAGGCTTGTTGCAAAAAGTTCACTAAGAAAGAAGGAATCGATTATGAGAAAACCTTTTTGCCGGTAGCCATGCTTAAGTCTATCCAGATTCTCTTATCTATTGCTACTCATTTCGATTATGAAATTTGACAAACAGATGTCAAAACAACTTTTCCTAACGAAAGTCTTGATAGGTGTATCTATATGATACAACCAGACGATTTCATAGCAAAGAGCTAGGAGCACATGTTGTACAAGCTTAAGAGATCTATTTATGGACTTAAATAGGCATTAAGGTCTTAGAATACTTGATTTGATTAAGTCATAAAGTCTTATAATTTTGATCAGAGTTCAGATGAGTGTTGTGTGTACAAGAAGCGTAACGGAAGCGTTGTGGTCTTCCTAGTATTTTATGTACAAGATATCTTGTTCATCAAAAACGATGTGGGGGCATTATCTACGGTAAAAGTATTGTGATCTAGATAGTTCGATATGAAGGACTTGAGAAAAACCAGTCACATTCTAGGGATCAAGCTTGTGCGAGATCGAAAACAAAAGATGTTGAGCTTATCACAAGTAAAGTATATCGATGATATCCTTACTCATTTTAGCATGCAGTTTTTTAAAAAAGAGTTTCTCCCTTTAGGCTTGAAATCACTCTATCTAAGAGAATCCGTGTCCTAACACACCTGATGAAATAGAGAAGATAAAGACAATTCCTTATGCTTCGTCAGTAGGAAGCCTAATGTATGCTATGCTTTGCACTAGACTCGACATCTGTTTTACCGTTGGCATGGTTAGCAAATATCAGTCTAACCTATGGTAAGAGTATTGGACTGCGATAAAAAAAAATATAATCAAATACCTAAAAATAACTAAGAATTATATGTTGATTTACCAGGCAGACATTCTAGTACCTCTAGGGTACACAGACTCAAATTTACCAGGCAGCCATACTAAATACTCTAATTTTTATTTTGATTTTAGTATTTAATTTTATTTTAATAAATTAATTTTTTATTTTATGAGAATTTTAATAAGTAATGTATATAATATCATTTTTTTAATATTATGCATGAATGTCCTTTATTCTGTACAGTATTTAATCTAGTGTATAAAGTACGACTTGTACATAGAAAATTAAATTTTAGATTCTTGCAGAATATAAGTATTTATTCACAATTTAGATGAAAATAGACATACTATCAGTACAACTGTACTATAGAGTTTTAATAGGCCTTTCTTGATTACAGGGAACAGATAATAGCGTCTTCTATTGTTCCAACTCTCTGTACTAGTACACTTTGCGTGTATTAAATGTGACACATTGGGACAATTAATTTTATATTAATTATATAAATTAATTCACACCCCAAAATTATTATGAGAGTACTTATACTCTTAATTCCGAAATAATTATTAATTTACGTATATTTAATATTCATTATTTTGATTCATTAGAGGGTGTGCTCATATATGGGTCTATATTCCTAGTGAGTTGGATAGCGGTATTAATTATATAATGAATATTAATTATTGACGGAATTCACGTCTTGATAGTTCGGGATTGACAATACCCCCTTAAAGAAGCTTGTAAGTTGTGATCGTACCAAACCCTACAAGTAGATTTGATTATTCAGCGGTCAAATAAGTTAAGCGGAAGGACTTAAGAAATTTAAAGATGCTGATTAAATTAAATTGTCAATAATTAAATTTAATATGCGGGTATCGAGAATCTTAACGTAGAAAGATGAGTTAAATATTTAATAATAGGAGCTCAATGCAAGATGGTCTTGAGATTATGGCTTAGAGTGCAGTTATAGTTCTTTAGTGGTGTGAATTGTAATTTAGTGATTTATAAAAATTACATAAACTATTACAAGATTTTCATAATTAC
>JAUMHN010427180.1:0-12628 GCA_032360265.1 Heliamphora ciliata
ATATCATGCCACAGTTAAGGAAAAGCTGTAAATAAAACAGTAAGCTCCACTCAGGCCACTCAGTCGAGGAGAAAGATATAATTGAAATCCTATGTACCGACTCTGTCGTACAGACAAATGTAACAACTATAGACTCCTGCCCATTACCCTAGTCCTGAACCACTTAAGGCTTGCTAGGTAATGACAAGTTCTATAGGGAGTTACAACAACAATGCCATTCACGGAGGCAATCGACTTCTTTACGAATTTCCCTGACCAATGGGAAAGCACCCAAATCACACACTTGTTTCTTTACGGTTTTCCACGACCGATGGGCGAAACATAACCAAATCACACACCTGCTTCTTTACGAATTGTCACGACCAATGGACGAAGCAAAACCAAACCACGTTTATGGGAATTAACCCGAGGAACCGTAGCGAACCCACTCTACGCACATTTTTAGACTTACACCAAGGAGCAATAGAAGCCCAACTCAAATCACACTCTGTCACGGTACATCTATGGATGACATTTAAAAACCCACCGTAGCTCAACTGCGAAACCCATAAAATAGTTTATACACCACATATATAAAAGAGGTCCAATCCATCAAAATAGAGATCTAAAATCGTTTCCAACAAAACATGTAAAAAGATGAGACTCAACCCCATGGGTTAGCTCCAAGCCTCCAAAAGACGTTTTTCACCCGATTTCACAAAACACCTCGTTTTCAAATCTCCTTTTTAAAAACTACGGATACCACGTACCTGAAGCATGCATACAACCGAGAAAAGGCATAAAAATCCATTTTTACCCAAAAACCACGATTTAAGACATGTAAACAACATTACATGCATTTCTACCGGTGAAAGCAAGTATAACTGCATATAACACCCTCATAGCAGTAGTAGGTCTAGAATCCTACCTCGGAGAGTCAAGAACTTGACGTCTCAAAACTAAACGGCATCAGAACGAGAATCCGACTGGATGTATGCGAAGCCCTCGGCCCCGATAGCAAGGATCCACAAAGGAACCAACTCAAAACCAAGCCCCGGGCCCTCAAAGCTAGAGAGAAGGTAGAGAGAAAGGAAAGTAAAAGCTTTTCCAAACATTCCAGCCCCTGAAACTACTTATAAACACGCCAAAAAGGCAGTTCAGTCGACTGAAGAGGCCACTTCAGTCGACTGAAGCTCCTTGAAAAACGTGAACCGCCACAGTTCAGTCGACCGAACCTCCTGGTCCAGTCGACCGAACCCAAGAAAAACACTTCAGTCGACTGAACTCAACACCCCAGTCGACCGAACTCCCTTACTATTTTGGTCTCGGGTTTGTGAAGCAAAACATGGTTTTTGGTCCAAACGCAAGCCAGACAAGCATCTACCAAACCCCAAATAGCGTATAATACACTTATACATGCTGTTCTATAACTTTAAAACATAAACCATGCATCGATGCTATTCATATACTGAAACGAACACCTCGAATATATATAAACAACTTAAAAGAACAAGGTTTCGGGTCTCACAGTATCCCTATCCGGTAACCATATTGGTTCGAGGCTCTATTGAAAAAAAGAGGGTCCACAGATCCTTCTCAATCTTCAGCACCTACTCATCGGGAAACTAAAATTCAGGCTCTTCTTCTCTGTTGATAAGGTGGTTGGCCAAGAACTCCGCAAAGGCTCTCCTTTTTATTGATTCCTTGTGACATACTGCAAGTCAAATTCGGCTAGCATCAGCAATCAACGGGCTAACTTTCTTGTTAATGCTGGCTTCTCAAAGAGGTATTTGAGCGAGTCCAACCTTGAGATTAGAATAAGACGGTATGCTAACATGTAATGGTGTAACTTCCTAGATGTCCAAACTAGCGCTTGGCAAATCTTCTCCAAAGACGTATACCACCGTTCGTATTCGGTCATCTTCTTACTCAAGTAGTAGACAGCTCTTTCTACCTTGGGTTCGTCTTCCTGTGCAAGTATACACCCCATTACTGAATCTGTCATTGATAGGTATAGTATCAAAGGATTGTCAGGTTTTGGTGGTGATAAAACTAGAGGGCTTTGTAGATACTTCTGTACGGCTTTGAAAGTGTCATGACACTGTGTGACTTTGGGATTTAGGGGTCATTTTGAAAAATATTTAAAAATAAGAAATTCAAAGAATGTTTAGAAAAATCTTTTAACACCTTGAAAACTAAATTTTGAAAATCCATTTTGTTGAAAATAGAGTCGCCACTTAGTTTTTGAGAAAAAACTAAGAAAAATAAAATTGGCTACTGATCTTTAAAACGTTAACCAGAGAAAGAGGATTCAGGAGCTAAGGTACGAATTGGGGAAGGTGTTAGGCACCCCGTTTGTCCAACTGTAAGGTTGGCCTCTACTAATCATTATTGATTCTTTAATATGATTTTTCAAATGCATGCAAATAAAGAAAATGAGGGTGAAGAGAGAACATTCAAAATCAAGTAGAGAAAATACATAAAATATGTACATAACACTCCAAAATAAATAGTGTCAAAAGAAGAATCCTAAATTCTATGGCATGCAATTTCTATCTAAATGATATATGAAACACACCCACATGCAATATTGTTTAAACAACCTAAACTAACATGATTTGGTTAAAAGAACAAACATGCTAAGTTGCTAAAATTGTCTAAACATGGATTGCACATGTCACGCCCCAAAACCCGGGATCACGTGAAAATCCACCAAACACCAGTTTTATTAAAATATAAGTTTTCATACATTTAAATTCGCATGTTGAAACCAATGAAATACCCAACAAAAGGATCTCTCATAAATAAATAACATACAGTTTCAACATGCATACGGTATATCACCTTATGGCGTACAAAACATGCCTTCAAGATCAGGCATACCAAAAAGAAAAGTCTTCCGCCACCGCAGGCACCACCAGAGCTACTCCTCATGCGCATCATCACCTGAAAATAGTTTTACAGAAAAATTTCACCCATAAGCCAAAGCCCAATAGAAACAGATAATAAAGCTGTAAAGTAGGAAATATGCAATCATATAGAGTGGGAGCTAAACTCAACCACAGAACCTGAAATGATTTTCCTCAAACCCCAAGTTTTTTCATCAGACTACACAAGTCTCCCAAAACGGTTTTGTTTCATAAAACCCATGTTTTCATCCTTTAAACCAAGTATGCAACTAATGTAAATGATCAACCACAGTCAAGGAAAAATAGTAATCAAAATATTATTTCCTCACGGAATGTACCATCGCGGAAAAGATGATTTAATCCTATGTACCGAATCTATCACAAGGGGACAGAGATAGCAACTACAGATTCATGTCCCTTTACCATAGTCCTGAACCACTTAAGGCCTGCTAGGTAAATGCAAGTTCTATACAGAGCCACCACCACGAATGCTTAATTTACGAGCGACAACCTGAGGGTACAAAGCACCCAACCATCTCAATTTACGGGAACTAACCCGAAGGACCTGAGTACCTACGCTGCGCACATTTTTGTACTTACACCGAGGGCAACTCGTGCCAAATACACGTCATCCTAGTACATCTAGATAATCATTCTCAAAAATTGAACTATTTCACAAATATACATTACACATGTATATATAAATCCATCCATCAACATGGAGGTCAAACAAAACATTTCAAAATATTTTTTTTCGTTTCCAACAAAATGTTTAAAAACCTGAAACTCAACCCCAAGGGTTTGCTCCAAACCTCGAAAACATAATTTGTCGAGATTTTTCATAAAACTCCATTTTCACCGTTTTCAAGAACACCCTTTGAAAATCCAACACCCACAAGTCATATCATGCAATAAACCAAGAAAAATGTGAAACATGCTTTTTACCCAAAACAATGTTTAAACATAAAATATGATATATAAATCATTTTCAAATAGTTATACAGCAACCTGTATAAAGAGAGGTCCAGTGGCCCACTACCCCATCATCCACAACAAACTCCTAAAGGATAAGAAATTTGATAGAAAGTTCCATGTAGGAGGAAAAACAACATTTTCCAAACTTTTGGCCAAAAACGAGTAAAAAACGGCTAAGAAATTTTGACATACCCTCACTCTTTTGGTCATGACTTTTTCCACAAAAGAATTTTAAAGTAAGAAAGGTGTTATTGGAAAGAAGACTTCCGGGGCTTCAATTTGAACACAAAACGACCTAATTTCAAGTATAGATGAGGGAGATATGATCAAAAGAAAAACGCTGAAAAACAGTCCTACAGACCCGGCGCTCGCGAAGTGCTCGCAGAGCACTTGAGCGCCTCACCACCAGTGAGCAGCGCTCACTAGGTGCCAGCTAGGCGCTTGAGCGCCCTTCAGCATGCACTGAAGCTCCAGAACGTCCCTGTTCCGATTTTTGCCCAAAAACAAGTTTTTTAACTCCCAAAACATGTATAAACCCAAAATCAAAGCCTCCAACCACCTATTTTGATACTCACGGGTATAACCAAATCCAAAACAATCTCAAAGCCTCGAAAGGAACTCTCAAAAATCCATTTCCAACCAACCGAAATAATGAAAAATGGTTTTAAAGCAAAAACCCGCTTTATCGAACATAAACACCTTTTCCATGCGTTTATACACGGTGAAACAGTATAAGATTACATATAGTACCCTTATATAGCAGTAGAATCTGAGATCCTATCTCGTTGAGCTAAAAGCTCGACGTCTCGATCTGCGTGCAAAGATGAATTTCGTCAGAATAAAATTATGTCCGGATGAAAGCGTAGACCACGATGTCGATACTAAGAATCTGTTGTTTGATCGTCGAAAAATGAACCCCGGGCCCCCGAGAAGTTAGAGAGAAGACAGAGAGAAAAAGAAAAAAACTTAGGAGTTAAGTTTTGAAAATATCTTTTGAAAATATCTAACTCTAGATATTTATAGTCCTCCAAAAATATTTTTTTTTAATTTTTAAAATTCGCACCGTAACTTCTCACAGCCCCCGGGACCAACCCCGCAAAATCTCTGAACCCGAACATGCGTCAAAATCACATTTTTATAAAGTCTCGTGCCAGGCCTCCATCGCTTGAGTAGACCCCTGCTGACATACTCCTCCGCCACCAGCCCGCTCGAGAGCACACCCACCGCTCGAGCGGTCAACGCTGGGAGAAAAACTGAACAGAAGAAGCAAAAATCAAACTTAAATTCTTACTCTCGTGAACACTTAGATCATTTTTCAGAAAAGAAACGGGTCAGGGTCTCACAGCACAAAAATGAACTACACAATTTTGAAGTAAAGTAATCAAATCCTAAACTAATATGTACAATGTGCATATTATCAAATTATCTAAAAGCATGTAAAAATTTTATGTTAGAAACTAAACAAAACAATAAAATCTAATAACAAATATTTTATGTATTAACAAATAAATATTTAAAACTCTAATTTGAAGAAGAAAGAAATAAAAGAAAGCCTATAAGCTGAAGTAAAATGTTAGAAAATGCTTGTTTAAACTACTAAAAGAAAATCTTATTATTTGTATCTTATACTCTTTGAACAAAACAAAACAAAAGAAAAATAATAGAAATGAAATAAACAAATGAGTTTTTAATTATTGTTAGAGGAGAAAATTACACTATTAACTTGAAAGATTAAAATAAGAAAAATGAGAAGAATATTAACTAACATAAAAGGTATTTTTAATTTTTTGTACTTTTTTGTAGTTAATAAAAGAAAAGAAAAGAAAAATACTATAGAAGAAAAATTAAGTTGACAAAGGAAGATTTTAAAAGAATAAAAGAAGATTTAACATTTTATATTTTTAAAAGAGAATATAAAAGAAAATGGAGAAAAATAAAAGAGATGAAAAGAAAAATAAAATTCTCCTTTAAAGAGAAAATTATGATGTTTTTTGTGATTTTTGGTTTCATAAAGTAAAAGAAAAGGAAGATAAAATAAAATAAAATCATAGAAAAAGAAAATAAATTTTTGTAAGAAAAATAAATACTAATATTACAAGAAAAGAAATGTTAAATAAAACATTATAAGAAAATTAAAATCAATACTAAAAGAAAATAAAATAATTGAAAAGAAAATTACACTAATGAAAGAAAGAGAATAAAAAAAGAAAAATAAAATAAAATTAAAAGAACATTAAATCTAAGCTAATATCAAAAGAACATTTAGGTTGGTGTTAACGAAAGAACATTAAACTAAAATTAAAAGGAAAGGAAATGCTAGTATTTAAATGAAATATAAAATTAAAACTTAAAAGAAAGATGAAATAAAAATGATATAAAGGAAATTTAAAGATAATAAATAAAGTGCTAGAAAAAGTAAAATTAAAATAATACTAGAAGAAAATAAATACTAAACTAGAAAAAAATAAAATGGAACATTAAACTAATTAGTACAAGAAAATGAAATAAAATGCTATTAAAATGAAATTTAGACTAAAAGAAAATTAAATACTAGAACATTAAATTAATGTAAAATGAAAGAAAAATAAAAGAAATAAAATACCAGAATTTAAATGGATGTAATATTGACTATTACAACTATTTTTATGTAAGTGCATTGGATTATAATAATTAACAACATTGATAAGTTGTAATTGTCAAATATATTAACACTATTTAATGATTTAACAATTTATAATAAACTTAAAATGTAAGTAAGTAAACCAACAAAACAAGTAAACTACATAAGCTAAAACATGAATTTAAACATAAGTAACCAGAATGTAATTTGAGCAAAAACGTAAAAATTAATCCGATCACTCCAAAAGTGAGAAGATGGTGCTGGAAGAACCGGGGATCCAAGCAGAATACCTGGATTGCTAAGGAATCCTCAAGTTGGAAAATGTGGGTTAGCAATTTGATCCTTGGGCGATGATCCAAGCTAGAGTTTGGGACTATCGAAGGCTTGAATCTCGATATTTCAGCAGGGCTTCGGCATCGGGACTCAGAATTGCTCGACGACTCGGCAGAGCTTCTCTCACTAAACCTCTCTATCTTTTTCTTGTCCTTGAAAACGTACCAGAGGTACGGTATTTATAGAATTCTTCAACCAATGAGATGTTTCCACGTTCTAAGGCATGTCAGGCCATTTAGAGTTGGCTGCCACCACAATGTGAGTTGGCGATCGCCATGTTGGAGTTGACGGTCGCCATGTTTAAAAAGGTTCCACAAGGTTCTATTAGCGGTCGCCACAATGAACATGGCGGTCGCCCCTTCTGGCAATGATTTGGGCAACAAGTTATCGATAGTTTGGCACAACTTCATTGGTTTTGAAGGTTTTTGATGATTTTTGATGGTCGGGTTCAATTACCGAGCTTAGATCACTTCCTAAGGATCGAACTGAGACACCATTGTAACTGTTTTCATCATCGGATTCATCTAAAATTGGGTGGGGTCAAATTGGGGTGTCTGCAGTTGCCCGTCTTTGATATAACTTGTATAGCAATGCGTGATACAAGTTATATCAAAGATCCAAAGACAACAGCCATTTGACCAAGTCGTCAATCTTAGCCCACAAACATACAAGCATGCACATGATGTTGGTCGTGCTCGAATTTTTATCAAGCTGCCTACGTACCCCTTTGCTAGGGATCAAACCAAAATGTAGTTACTGGGGCGAAATGAAAGGATGCAAAATAAGAAAGACGATGCAGATGCTGACATGATGCAGATGCTGGTATGATCGAACAAATCCTAAAGATCGAGTTAAGATCTAAAGGAAGTGTAAACAAGTCAAAGATTGAGTTAAGATCTAAAAACTCGGTTGGGGATAAAATAATTTTAAAAGGATCGAGTCAAGATCCAAAAAAGTACCTTAATCGGAAAAGCAATTGATCGGTCGAGTTGAGACCACAATTTCAGGATGGAAGCGGGATAAAAATAATTAAAAGCCAAATTACGGCTTAAAATTAGATTTATTGGAGAAAAACCGCGAATTAATAGGTCGAGTTAAGACCTGAAGATTCGGGATAAGGCGTGAGATAAAAATACTCAAAAGCCTAGTTGCGGCTTAAAATTAAATTTATCGGAGGAAAATTACCAATTAATAGGTCGAGTTAAGACCTGAAAATTCGGGACAAAGCGTGAGATAAAAAATAATCAAAAGCCTATTTACGGCTTAAAATTAAATTTATCGGAAGAAAATTACGAATTAATAGGTCGAGTTAAGACCTAAAAATTCGGGACAAGGCGTGAGATAAAAATAATCAAAAGCCTAGTTACGGCTTAAAATTAAATTTATCGGAGGAAAATTACGAATTAATAGGTCAAGTTAACACCTGAAAATTTGGGACAAGGCGTGAGATAAAAATAATCAAAAACCTAGTTACGACTTAAAATTAAATTTATCGGAGTGGAATCATCGCAAAAGGATGGAGCAACAAAAATAAAATTTTAAGGAAATCATCACAAGGTTTGACAATTACTATCATTATTATATATTTTTATTTTTGTTAACAAAAAGTTTTTGAAAAATGCACATAAAAATAATGCATACGAAGTTAATATGCTCACAAATAACACGTAATAAGGAAACAAAATTATTTATGTATTTTTTAGAATCATTTTTGTTAATAAGGTGCATACAAAGATAAAATAAAATACTTACAACTAAAAGAAAATATAATAATCATAACAAAAACCACCCAAACAGCCCCTTAAGAACCCCAAAATTTCATTAAGACATTCTGACATGGCGGTCGCCATAATGGATGGGACATGACGGTTGACAACATGGCGATCGCCAAGACAGAATCCTTCTGACATGGCGGCCGCCCACTTAAAACCCTTATAACATGGCAGTCACCATATGTCCCCTCACTAACCTGTCGGACGCCATAATAGAAGGTGGTGGCCGCCACCTCCTAACACGGATAAGGTTCCTAAGGCGTGCGGCTGTGGTTTCACTTTTCACATTCTCACTCTCTCTCTAGTCTCTCTTGCACTTTCAGCTCTCTCTCCCGAACTCTCTCTAGCTCTTTCGTGCTCTCAACCTTTTTCTTACTCTTTCTTGCGTACTTCCTCCTTGATACAAGATGTTTACGCCACTCTTCGTGATTCCGTTCCTTTTCATGGCGGGCTCAGGCCAGGGAGATGACGACTTGGGGGCGCGTTAGGGCCCTTCTGCTGCTGGGAGTTCCTCTATGGGGATTCTCAGGGGTACGTCCACTAGTCAGCCCGCAGGTGGGGTCACTGCTACGCAGCCTAGTGCTGCGATGGATGTTCTCCTGCTTGAGGCAGAGCGTGCCTCTCGCCGGGCAGTGAGGAGGAGGCACAGGCAGCTGCTGAGGCACAGGTAGCTGCAGATGCTGCCGCTGAGGCTGCGGTAGCCAACTTCCTGGATCCAGACGCTGGAGAGGGTCATCCAGCACCTTTTGACCCACATACCTATTGTTCGGTCCCTCATCGCATAGTATCCCGCGAGATGAGACGCTACTAGCCTCCTACCGATGCGGCCGCCTCCAACGTCCTTTTGCGGGAGCCTGACCACCATATCTCTCGTCAGCGACCTTCGGTATGTACCCTATCCTTACTATTTTTAATACCAAAGCATGTTTTTATGATATGTGAAACGTAGACGCATACTTAGGATCCCCCATATGATGTTGTGACTTGATATGATGAATGATGACGAATGATGATATTGATGATTTATTTCGATGTGTAGATGAATGAATTTGATGATGTGAATGATGATGATCGTTTGTGCGACTTGTTTCATATTTTAGCTTAGGTACCCTTGCAATGGAGATTAAAAACAATAGTGACACTTAGAATTTGAACAAACAATGAAAGAAATGGCGATTATTTTAATGAAAATCATAAAATAAAGGGTTTGAATTTGTTTTTTTGGCATGAAAACTGAAGGGGAAATTTTTATCAAAAATTCTAAAATTAGAGGCAATTTTGTCAAAAATTTCTAAATAAAGTAAAATTTTAAATTCTAGAAATCTAAGGGGTATTTTTCAAAAATCTAGAAAATTAGGAAAAGTTTGGGAATCCTTAGAAAAATTTTGGAAAGAATCTTAAAAAATTTGGGCAAATTTTAAGACAAATCCTGAAAAAAAAATTTTTTAAATCTTTAGCAAATTTTAGAAATTTTAGAAACTTTAAAGAAGATTTTTGAAAAATCCTAGAAATCTTTAGATAATCTTAGGAATGTTAGAAACTTTAAGTAAGATTTTTGAAAAATTCTAGAAAATTTAAGAAAAATTTTGAAAATTCCTAGAAATCTTTAGAAAATCTTAAGAAAATTTTAAGAAAACCCTAAAAATTTTTAGGAAGATTTCTTTTTAGAGGATTTGGGGCAAATTTTCAAAAATTTCTAGAAAATTAATCCTATAAAATTAAGGAAAAAGAGGCAAAACACAAATATCAAAGGGAAAAGATTTTTTATTATTATTTTTTTATATTTTATATATTTTTTTTATTTTTGAAAAAAATGATAGAGATTTGTCCGGCGCACCCGGGCTTGGGGTTCTTAGTTTTTTAATAGGACGTGCAAAAATCAAAGGGTCGTCGCATACACACGAACCTAGGGTAGGATGATTGAACCAAAGGATCGTCACATACACGAACCTAGGGTTAGGAGGATTGAACCAAAGGATCGTCACATGCACACAAACCTATGGTAGGAAGACTTGTCTGATTTATCAGAGCTTGAAAGAACCGAAGGTCGTTACATACACATGAACCTAGGGTAGGAAGACTTGTCTGATTTATCAGGGCTTGAAAGAATCGAAGGCCATCATATACACATGAACCTAGGGTATGAAGACTTTCCTGATATATCAGGGCTTGAAAGAACCGAAGGGTCGTCACTTACACACGAACCTAGCGTTTGAAAGATTTTGTTATTGGCTGTATATCTTGTGTGCTTGATCTGTTCTTTTCAGGCTGGTCATTACGTTCGAGGTTTCGGAGGTTCTGCCTTCGAGGAGGTGTTGGAGTGGTATGATGCCCTCCATGCTACTAGCCGGGCCATTATTGATGCCTCCGGCTTTGCTCGATTCATACCCCTGTTAGGTAGGACGAGCAATGACCGGGTCTTGCTGATGGCCCTGGCTGAGCGGTGGTGGGATACCACCAACACTTTCTGTTTTGCCACCTTCGAGGCTACTCTGACGCCTCTGGATTTCGTTCTGATTACCAGCATCCGGGTTAGTGGAGCACCTATTCCATTTGATCCATCCATAGCTCGGTCTGCCGACTTACTGCTATATTTCCTCAGAGCCATCCCTGCACAGATAGATAGAGATCTGGTTCGATACACCTGGTTCTTCGAGCGCTTCTGCCACTTCCACTGCTTTGAGCTCCGCCACTTCGAGTAGGTCGCCCGGGGCTTTTTGATGTATATGTTTAGTACCTCCTTATTTTCGATCAAGGAGAATGCCATTCACCTGTATTACCTCGGCGCCCTCGCTAGTTTGGACCGGGTTGCTTCATTCGACTAGGGAGGAGCTGCTCTTGCCACCCTCTATGGATTCATGCGGACACTGACCCGGTTCCCCCAGGAGCTTAGCATCGGGGGATACTGGAGGGTCTGGGAGGTATGATTTAGTTTCTGTATTTTTTCATTTATTTCCATTCTTTTGTTATCCATTATTGGCTGGTTGACACCTTCTTCTTTGCAGTTGTGGACTTACGAGTTCCACGGGCTTCATGTCCCGGTGAACTCTGCAGCAGACCCTCTGGTTATTCCCCGAGCAGCCCGATGGTCCCGAGGGCTAAAGGAGAAGAAGGTCGGGGGGAAGGACATTGACCACTTTTGAGTCTCCGTGGACCAGCTGACTCCCGAGCAGGTATCATTTTTACCATTTTCTGCGCTGTTCTCTGTACTGTACACTTTTATTCTGCGCACTGATCACTGTGTTTTGTACACTGGCTATCATACTGTACTATATTCACTGCTTACTGTTCTCTATTTGCACTATTCTTTGAATTACTGCAGGTTCACTGGGATGTCTGGCGAGGAGTGGAGGATCGGGCTGGAGCAGATCTGATGAGCAGCCGGGATCTCACCTTGAGGCGAGTCATGCTAGAGGGCCCATTCGGTAGGGAGTGGTTCGTCAGTCGCTTGGCCTTGATCATTTTTGGATATCGGTGGTTCCTCCAGCCTGCATGCGCCGGACTGATCATCTAGGCCGCATCGACTTGCTGCTGGAGACGGTCGGGACCCCAGTTTCGGAGCTACTGGTGGCGAAAGGGGACTACACAGCCTGAACTCGGGCACATCTGATGGGTCCCTTAGGACCTGGCCCGGCTGCCCCTAGTGGCAGGAGGAGAGGACGAGTACCATAGGTTGCTGACGCCGGTGCTGCTGTTGGAGCCGCTGTTGCTGCTGGAACTGCTGCTGCTACTAGAACCGCTGCTGCTGCTAATGATGTTGGTGAAGGGATAAGGGGTTCGGATATCCCATAGGAGATCCAGACAGTAGCATATAGCTATGTTAGGGTTGAAATACTAAAAACTATATTTTTAGTATTTAATTTTATTTTTAATAAAATTAATTTTTTATTTTATGATAATCTTTATGAGCAATGTGTGTGTATCATTTTTTTGATATGCACAGATGTCAAATATTATGTATAATATTTAATCTGGTGTGTAGAATACGGCTTACACACAGAAGATCAGATTTTAGGTTCTTGCAGAATATAAGTTTTATG
>JAUMHN010427190.1:0-12626 GCA_032360265.1 Heliamphora ciliata
TTTGGCAAAGGGTTATGAATTCAGAAATGAAATCTATGTATTCCAATCAGGTCTGAAAACTTGTAGAACCACCCGAAAGGATAAAACTCATTGAATGCAAGTGGATCTACAAGAGGAAGAGAGGAGCAGACGAGAAGGTTGAAACCTTCAAAGCTAGGCTTATTGCAAAAGGGTTCACTCAGAAAGAAGGGATCGATTATGAGGAAACATTTTCGCCGGTAGCCATGCTTAAGTTTATTCAAATTCTATTATCTATTGCTGCTCATTTCAATTATAAAATTTGGCAAATGGATGTCAAGATAACTTTTCTTTACGGAGATCTTGACGAGTGTATCTATATGAAACAACCAAATGGACTCATTGCAAAGGGTCAAGAGCACATGTTAGGCAAGCTTAAGAGATCCATTTATGGACTTAAGCAGGCATCGAGGTCTTGGAACATTCGGTTTGATCAAGCCATAAAATCTTATGATTTTGATCAGAGTCCAGATGAGTCATGTGTGTACAAGAAGCGTGAAGAAAGTGTGGTAATTTTTTTAGTACTTTATGTAGGCGATGTATTGCTCATTGAAAATGATATGGGGGCATTATCTACGGTTAAAGAATGATTATCTGGGTAGTTTGATATGAAGGACTTGAGAGAAGCCAGTCACATTCTTGGGATCAAGCATATGCGAGATCAGAAACAAAGGATGTTGGGCTTATCACAAGTGAAGTATATTGATGATATCCTTGCTCATTTTAGCATGCAGGAATCTAAGAAAGGGTTTCTCCCTTTCAGGCACGGAATCATTCTGTTGAAGGATCAGTGTCCAAAGACACCTGATGAGATAGAGAAGATGAAGGCGGATCCTTATGCTTTTGCAATAGGAAGCCTCACGTTGCTATGCTTTGCATTAGACCCGATATCTACTTTGCCGTTGACATGGTTAGCAGATATCAGTCTAACCTAGGGCAGGAGCATTGAACTGCAATAAAAAATATAATCAAGTACCTGAAAAGGACTAAGAATTATATGTTGATTTACTAGGCAGACAGTCTACTACCATTGGAGTACACAGACTCAGATTTTTAGTCTGACAAGTATTCTCGAAAGTATAATTCCTATGGCCGTGGGCTGTTGTATGCACGTTTTATGCTTTCGAGAGAAACCATGGGTTTGTTGTTTTTTTTCGTAGTTTCTTATTACGATTTTCATTGGTTGGTGCAATGGTTTACAAAAAAAAAGGAATTTTCAAATGGTTTATGCTTCACTTAAACTCATGTACTTCGAGGGAGATTTTGGAACGGCCTATCCAAACACGTATTTTGTTTGGATAGGCTAAACACGTATTTTGTTTTAAAAGACTTGGTGTTTGGGGCCGTAACTGTAGTCTTTTGGGTTGCCCTTTTAATTTAAATAAACCATCGGTAGTGTTGTTTACAAAGATTTTAACCTTGTTTAGGCTTTATGGTTTTTCACCCGTTTGTGTTTAGGGGGTTTTGGTGATTGTTTGTGGGCTTTTCGCGCGACCTGGAGTTTGGGGCGTGACAGTCCATGACTCGCAAGTCGTATGACATAGGGGTGCCAATTACTCTTGAACGTGCATGTCCTATGATCGGAATCTACTCGTGCGTGATCTCCTATGGGTGTAACTACGCTCAGGGTTTGATCTAATGCTTCCGGTTCCAAATGCAGAGATTTATTGCAAGCCAACGATATGAAAGAATGGAATGCTCCATAATCAATAATGCTTTCACTAAGGTATTATAAGAACATACCTGGAATGACTTGGTTATTTTTCATTCCTCATCCTTGTATGGTAAAGACTCTTTCATCTGCTGGCTCGCTTCCATTGTTGTTCCTAGCATTTAGCGTTTTTGCTCTGTAGTTGGGACCCCCTTGAGGCCTTTGGTTTTAGTTCGGTGATGGCCTTCCAAACTTCCTCTACCTCAAATGTGGACAGTGTGCCCTCTTGTGTCTAGGTTGATTACACTCGAAGCAAACTATTGGTGCTATATGAAGATCCTTTGGTTGTCCCCGCCTGTTTGCTTGGTGGTACGGCTTCTTAGGATGAATCCCTTCTTGCTCTTTATTGGCCCCTCATGACTATTGTTTCCTTTTTCCTAGCTTCAAATCCTCCTAGAGTCGGCCAAGTTCGTTTCCACTAAAAGGGCTGCTCGTATCACTTCTGTGTATGTTGGGAGCTATAGACAAATGACTCTAGCTCGGATTGATGGTTTTAGGCCCCATTCAATCTTTTGTGCCTTTGATTCTTCGTCTGGTACACTAGTGGCAACAAAATGGCTCAGCTCCTCGAAGCAGTTAACGTACTGAGTCACCATCATCGATCCTTGTTTTAGCTATAGAAATTCTCGGATCTGCCCTTGACGAAAGGGGGTTGGGAAATACTTCTCCAAAAATAGGCCTTCGAACTGGTCGCATGTTAAGGCTGCTGCATCTTGAGTGTTGTTGATTATGGACAATCAACGATCCGCTTCTCCTTTTAACAGATGTGCTACTAGAGCTACTTAGTCATCTTCAGCTTGAACTCCCATTGAGTTGAATAACTTTTTAATGGCCCTTAGCCATTCTTCATCTTCTCTTAGTTCTGTACCTCCCTTAAACGTTGGGGCCCACTACTTGCCCAGCTCTGATAAAAATCACGCCCGGTCAAGTACATGGGGACGGTTAATACTAGCTGCAAACTCTCGCAAAACATGGGCTAATCCCGGTGGTTCGTCATATACCAGTCTGTTAGCTTGTGCTGGAGGAAAACTGCCAAGATCAATGATTTGTAAACGATTTAAAACAAAATAAATTTGGACAGGCAATCACCGATATAGGCTCCAATAAAAACTTTTTGATGTCGAACGATTAAAATAAAAACCTGTGCCACCACAGTTAATTCAGATGAATACCTTTTGGTCGATTCTTCAACTATGAATTTTTGATTTCCCAAGTTGAAGCTCTGGTCAGACCTTCTACTGTATTCCCAATGCGATTCCCAAACGTAGTGTTGGCTATGATCCTTCGAGAACTGATACCGGCAGAACCTGGGCAACCTTAGTCTTGAAAGACAACTCATGAATTTGGTTCAACCTACCCACATATTTATAGGGCTACACAAGGACCTGTGGAGTAATTATTACATAGACTTCGAGTGTAACCCAGATACCCATCCTGCGATTTCTGCAAATAAGCAAATCTCTTAGTGGTTTCTGTAATTATGAAAACCATGCAACGGTTTTTGCAATTTTTATAAAACACTAAATTATAGTTCATACCACTAAAGAACTGTAACTGCATTCTTAGCTATAATCTCAAGACTAATTTGCATTGAACTCCTATTCTTAAATGCTTAACTCATCTCCCCACGTTAAGATTCCCTGTGACGCCCCGTCCTACGGGCACGTCGGGACATACATTAATATAAATAAATGGATATTCTAGCCATTCATTCATATTTACATGCGTTAGCCATTACATCATAAAGGAGTTCTGAACCGTTCAAGAGTACATAATTATTACAGTTTCACCAAGAAATTTCAAAAATTAAACTAAGCACGGGAAAAACAGAAAATAAGAACAAAAGCAGAGATCTCGACTCTTCAGAGTGCATCAGCAGGATCCGTGTGCTCTTGAAACTCACTTTGTTCTTGAAACTCTTCTTCTTCCTCCGGGATGACTTCCTCTAAGAACTCCTCCTCACCTGTGGCACAAATGCCATGAGTCAAGGCCCAGAACCAAAATACTCTAACCTTCTAACTAATCTCACGACAAAAAATTCACCGCAACACATACCATTTAACACCCAGTACAGTTTACAGTCAAAGAGACAGATAAATTTATGACATGATAGTAGATAAGTTAATAAACGTATGCATATGAAATGCAGATGCCCAACCCAACATGAACCCAGATTATAACAGAAATTCCACACCGGGAATCGCCAGGGTAGACTTAATGGGACTTGATCACCAAAGCCATCATCGCGCCTTGTTGCGAATAGTAACCACATTGCCTGGCTTCATGCCACAACTGTTTACTAAATAGCAACGGCGTGGGGGTGGACCAACCAATTATTCAGCCACCCTTATCCAGGCCGACCAATCCCACTTTAAGATGCGTGATGCCTTCGCCGGTGTCAACCCAAAGTTTAAGAGAATTCAAGAAACATTCGCATTATACAGAGTACCAAGATGAGGGATTTAGGATAGCTATAATTTGGCTCTCTCTGAATTACCACCGCAGTGGGATTAGGTCAACCGAATTAGGCTCTCTTTGAATTACCCAAAGTCCAAGCTATCAAAATCAGAATGCTAGCAACGAACCCATGGTGCCCAACAGTATCCATGATAAACCATTTCAAACACCGGGGACGCACCCAGGGTGTATAAACCAAATCTGTAACACCAGGGACGCACCCAGGGTGTATAAGGGGAATACATCCCAAAATATTTTTGAAAAATGGCAACTAGGGACGCTCTAATTTTAGAACCAAGAAGAACAATCTCAACACAGCCCATCCCAACAACGATTTGCATAGATGGACTCCAACATGCCAAGATGCAAATGACAATTCTTATAATGTGTACCATTGATCTCATATGCAATAATTTATAGCATGGCATCAACTATCATGGCAGTGTATTTTTATTTAATTGGTGCTCAAAAATAGTAAATTAAATCCATGCCTAGGTATCTTAAAACACTGTCGAAAATTTTAAATTGGCGCTTGAATAATTACCCAATTTTGGCTAAGTGTATAAGTAATGTGTCACATTATGGAATTTAAATATATGGACTTTAAATGAATTATATGAATTATTTGCGTATGAAAATAATAATTTGATGAATAGAATCCATGCTGCTAGGTTGAATTTATGTCTCGTGAATTATCCCTTATGCTTTATATACTTGTACTCCATGATCATAATTTTATGATTACATGTAAAGCATACATATGTCATTTTACCCCATGTCATGATCAATTTATACATATAAATCGTAAACTGTAGTTGCATATGTCATATCATGTCACCATTGGGTTGGATTTCACGGGGTTCCCCATTTTATTTTGAGAGAAGAATAAAAATTGAATCTTAAGGTCGGTACCATGATTGATGGAATTGGAATATTGTGATATTGGCTATATGCCCTGATTTGTTTTGGAATGGTTTTGCTCCAAGTTCTAAATGCACCTTATTATTTATGATGTATATTTTTGGTGAAGGCGACTGGGGTGGTGTACTAATAGGAGTTAGATTTTGTGATCCCGCGTTTGATCTTGACCTGAAAGTCGAGAGCTTGAGTGTTGACTTTTTCACGCTCTTGCCATAAGTGATGACCTCACTAGACACTTAGTTCGCTACGTAGTCATCCCATGGCTTAAGGAACGTTCTTTGTCGGTTGGTAGACTTGGTCAGCATGATTGGGATCATGGGGTTTAGGATGGTTCAACTCGGTTTGGGAGAACCTAGAATAACTTTAGTTTAAATTGGGTTAGAAAATAAAATTGGTTGCATCACATTCATTTGCATCATGCACTTGCATAAATGTTCTTATACATACTTACCCTGTCGTAAATGCCAAATTTGTTTGTCTTCTTGACTATAAATTGTAGTGGGTGTTATATGATGTGTTGTAGAATATTTTGTTGTGAGTTTGGTTAGAATGTTTAGGGAGTTTGCTTCTAGATTTTGGCTCATGGCATTCGTGCCACTGGTGAGGAGGAAGAGAAAAAGGTTTTGAAGAGCAAGGTGAGTGGGGGGGACCAACCGACCTCGACAATGCAATTGAAGAAACTGAAGTTCACCCCTTTTTGGTCCTTTTATTTAGTCTCCACAGGCTTATTGTAATTTTTGTTAAATCTTTTGTGAAACTGTAATAGCTATGTATGTTGAATGTTTCAAAATTCTTAGGGGCCGTTTGGTAACATTTATAGTTTTCTATTTTTTGTTTACAAAAAATAAAAAACATGTTTTTGTTTATTTTTATAAAAAACAAAAAATAAAAACATGTTTGGCACAAAAATATTTGAAAAGTGTTAGTTGGAGGTTGCGAATGAATACAATAGTCGGAGGCGGTGGCCAGAGGTGTTATTCGGTGATGATAGCAAGAGGTAGAGATGGTGATCGAAAATGGTGGTCGGAGGTGATGATCGGAGTGGGTGATCGGCGGTGGTGGCCGGATGGTGGTGACCAAGGGTGTTAGCCGGAGATGATAGCAAGATGTAGCGATGGTGGTCGGAGGTAGTAGTTGGAGATGGTGATTGGAGGTGTTAGCCGAAAAGATAGTAAGAAGCAGCGATGATGGTTAAATGTGGTGGGTAAAAGTCGAGACGATAGTCGGAGGTGGTAATTGGAGGGGGTGGCCGAATGTGGTAGTCGAAGGCGGTGATCGAAGGCGGTAGCCGGATGTAATAGTTGGAGGTAGTGAAAAAAAAAGATACAATCAAAACGTGTTCACAAAACAAGTGAAAACACATTTTTTCTGTTTCTAAAAATTTTGTAAATTTTGAAAACTGTTTACAGTTTTTTGAAAATAAAAATAATTACCAAACATATTTTTGTTTACAGTTTACAAAAAAATTTAAAAACAAAAACAAAAAACATAAAACATAAACGTTAGCAAACGGGCCCTTAAAGATGTAATATTTATGTTATCTAAATATGAATGAATGGCTAGAATAATTCCCTTATCTATACTTATGTATGTCTCGACGTGCCCGGAGGACAGGGCGTTACAGTTGGTATCGGAGCCTAGGTTTAGTGAACCTTCAGGCCTTGGGTTATAGGAAACCATGCGTTCTGTCACGTAGAAGCTCTGTAGGGTGCGTTGTATTAAATATAATTAACATCTATACATTATAAGAACTAAAATCTAATACGTCTAAGTCTTATAGAGAATCGTGTTAGGACATTACTGGGATCAGAAGCAACAGGGAATCTGCGTGCAAAGGATGAGTAAGGGCATCGAGATCGAAGATCGAAGATCGAAATTCGTGCAACGAGTTATCTTATTTTAAGGGGGGTAGACGTGAGTACGCACTAGGAGAAGTTTCAGATGTCACCTCGACCGTTAAAACCCCATAACTTCATCCTTATAAGTTCCATTCTCGTTTACCCCGAGCCCTTTTATCAAGTTTTATACCCAGTTGAAATTCTTTTCTTGTCCTTCCTTCTAATAACACTAATCCTCAGCAATGCTGTCCAGTATCGTTCGTAGGTAACCCTTCTGCACCCAAGTCCTGTTGGTAATCCTATTGGGAATTTTATCCTAGAAAATATCCTTATCTTTGAATTTTCATTGATGAGCCATGCCTTGACGACGACTAGTATTCGCATTTGATTGTCCTTAACTTCAAGCCATCATCCTTGAACTAACTCTTTATTCATAGAACTCAATATCATTCCTTTAGCCCCAAACATTCGACATTGTTAAGATCTTCTGCCACAATTCAACTTCCCCTGGCTTCAATACTACACTCGGCTGAAGTAATTTTGTGAATTATTGAAATTCCAACCTGGGGAATTGACTTGGATGCTTCAATTGAAGTACGTTAGGCCGATGTAACTTCATGACAAATATCTAATTTGGCTACCCATTGCTTAAACATATCTTTTGTCAAGATCTCATGTTGCACATATTAGTCCCGAGAACATCCCTTTTTGTAATATTCATTAATTGTTAATCTCTTATCTCCAATGCATCTAAGCCTTAACCGACCTCTTAATTTGGGTCAACGGTGATTGTCTTAGCCTTAACCTAACTTAATCCATCTTTTGAACCATCTTGGAAAAATTTTCTCGTTGAATCTCGGTAAAGAACTTGTTCGCCTTCTCTTAACCACCTTAGCCCCAACTGTATCTCATGCAGCCTAGTATGTCATTCAAAATTCTCAGCTAAATGCTTACCCATTTACCGCCGTATGATCGCTTTCCTTGAGACTATCCTTATTAAACCCAGCACATGTTTTGTCTGTTGACCATCAAAACCTTACCCAGTAGATCTGTAAGTAACGACGATGTCAGGATATTACGTCATTAGGCTTTAGCACTTTAAAAAAAAAACTAAGAAAATGCACGAAATTCAAACTTCTATTGTTTTCGACTGAGACCCCAGCTTTACATCGCGATTTTGGTGCAATTTACAAATAGCTTTGGGAACTGAGCTTTACTTCAATACAACCTTTCACCCTTAGAGCGATGGACAGTCTAAACGCACCAATGTTAGAAGACATGCTGAGAGCTTGTGCTATGGACTTCAAAGGAAGTTGGGAGAAGCACCTACCGTTTGTCGAGTTCACTTACAACAACAGCCACCAAGCAAGTATTGGTATTCTACCATACGAAGCGCTCTACGGCCGACCGTGCAGATCACCCTTGTGTTGGGCAGAGACTGGAGAGACCAGTTTTCTAGAACCAGACATTGTGCTTGAGACCACCGAAAAGATTAAATTGGTTTGGCAGCATCTTGCTACCGCTCAGAGTCGACATAAAAGCTACGCCGACCAACAATGGAGGCCCTTGGAATTTAACATAGGAGACCACGTGTTTCTCAAAATCCAGCTGCGACGAGGAGTGATTCAATTCAGAAGGAGAGGGAAGCTATCACCTTTGTATATTGGCCCGTTTGAGATCCTAGCCTGAGTAGGAGTAGTCGCCTACCGCTTAACCTTGCCGCCTCAGCTTGCAGACGTTCACAACATATTTCACGTCTCGATGTTGCAAAAGTACGAACCTGATCCGAGCCACACCCTCAACTGGGAGGAGCTCCAAATCGACGAAGACGCGACCTTCAAAGAAAGACTAGTGAAGATCCTTGACTGCCGTGACAAAGTGCTTAGAGGAAAGACTATTTCGTTCATACGCATGCTATGGAGACACTGAGAGATCAAAGATTCAACTTGGGAATGGGAGGACGCCATGCGAGCCAACTACCCGTAGCTGTTTACGAACGAAGGTAGGATACAAAATTTCTGGGATAGGTTAGAGAATTCCTAGAACTTAAACAAGGATCGATGACGGTAACCCAGTACGCTAACCGCTTCGAAGAGTTGAGCCGCTTTGCTACAGCTATTATATCAAACGAAGAGTCGAAAGCGCAAAAGATTTAGTGTAGCCTGGAGCTATCAATTCGGGGAAGGATCATCTGCATGCAGCTTCCCACTTATGCACAAGTCGTACGGGCAGCACTGTAGTTGAATTAGAGTTGGTAAATTCAAGAAGGATTTGGAACCAAAAGAAGAGTAACTCCGGTCATAGGAAATCATTGAGGCGATTCGTTCCTATCAAGCCGTACTCGCAAGGTAGCTGGAAAGAACAACAAGGGAGACAATAGATGGGATCTTGTACCACATAACAACAGCACTTTTGAAAAGAAAAAAAAGGCACGCTTGAAAATTTTGGGGACAAAATTTTTTTTAAGGAGGGTAGATTGTAACAGCCCGATTTTTAAGCCTTTGGATTGCGAACATTAAATCAACTGAAACTAGATTTTTAAATTAGGGTTAGATCAAGAATAGGAATCCTGAAGGATTAAGCCTATAGCCAGCTCTCAGAATTGAAAACGCTAAAGAAGAAAAGACATTTCTTAATCCTAGAACCTCACAAGGAAATAGAGAATTACAATTTGACCCAAGAAGAATTAACAAAAAAATTCAAAAGTGACCAAAATCGAAGACATACACAAATAACAATGTTTTAAGTCCAAGGAATAGGAATGCTAAGTGCCAACCAAATGATTAAGAAGAAAATATACGCATAGACTTAATATTTCATAATTTTCAAGAATTGCACATTTAACCCTGAACTTTTAGATAATTACACTTTTAACCCAAGACACCCCACAATTGGTAAATCCATGCTAAGCTACACACCTATTAAGAAAACAACATAAAATTCTCCCATAATCACTCTAAAAGTTATCAACAATCTTAGTCCTAACAAATTACACGTAAGTCTCTCAAATCTCTTTATCCGCACGAAAGTATCCGAAGTAATCCTCATCCATTTTCTACAACAGACACTAACTCATGAACAAAAAAATAAATATAAAAGTACTCGATTTCAGAGTATCGAATTAGCGACGAAAACCCACAAAGACTAGAACCCCAAAATTTGGGTTAGAACGGGAACAAAACCCTAAGATTCAAAGTAAAACCCTACAGAATATAGAATTCTCTAATACTGAATTCTAGAATCCGAAAATCATAAACAATCATAAACTTATAAGTTAGTCTAATAAGATAGAGAAATTACAAAAAAAGATAAACTGAACCCAAGTGTAATTTTACACAATTTTTTAAGAACGAAATCCTAAGACACAAGGTTTAAATCCCGAACCCTCGAGGACAGTTGATATCAATAAATTAAAACCCCAAAACCACATAACATCATAGGATCACAATCCTAAACTTGACCCAAGAAAATCATTGATCATGAAAAAGATTAGAAATAGAGCCCAAATAAAATTACGAAGCCCAACTTTTTTAATTTAGCCCAAATCGTAGTATTAGCGACGGTTAGCTGACAAGATCTTATGTCGCTAGAAGGATGAAAACCCTAACTCAATCCGAAACCCTAATTCGATCCAAAAACCCTAAAGAAGATCAAATACTCAGAGACAAAGCTCTAATACTCAGAGAAGAATCCTAACATCCTAAATTAAGTAAATAACATGAAATATATGGTTGAAATTCTAAAATTCTCATAATTAAGGTAAAATGACCATTTTGCCCCTAGTATAACAAAAAATCTTAAAATCTCAAATTTTGACACATGGACACCTTAAATCAGATATTTAGATACAATTAAATAACAAAAGACAAAATAACAATAAACATGACAAAAATTCCCTTGCATTGCTGGCTACATTGGAATGTGTACACAAAAAGTTACTTTTTGCCTTTTTAAGCTTAAAAATGAGAAAAAGTTATACAAATTAAGCATTATTATAATCCAAGACTTTTTGAACAAGTAATATATACATAATAATATAATAATATAGGTCAACAGAAGCAAACAAATCATTATTTAAAGCTCTTACACAATAAATAAGTCAAAAAGTCAATTCTTATCAAACTAACTTAATTTGACTTAAATGCCTACACTTACTTAATTAATTGCTATAAAAATTATGATAATTCATGGGAATACTAAATTAACCATAAACACACTAAAATAATAGGTTTTAATAGAAAAAGATACACAAAATTAATATTTTAGGCATTTTCTCACACAAAATTGTACAAAAACATAATTTAAACCCCAATTTAATGTAAAATAGCTTTTGGTATGCCCCAAACAGCCCCTAGACGAAATCCCTACCTGCCATATCTAATTTGTGTAAGTCTCAAAAGCATTACCACCTCCCATGCAACCAATCAAAGTTTAGAAAATTAAAAAAATACTTACACCATAATTATTAAATATATTACCCAAAATTTCTATAAATAAGGGCCTAAATCCCTCATTCTCCTCCTCATTTTCGTGCAACATAGTGAGAGAGAGAGTTTAGAAAAATATCCAAAGTGTTCTAAGAGAGAAGAGAAAGAAGGAAGAAAGAAGGAGGATGATCTAAGGTGTTATACTACAAAGCCAAGTCCTAGTTTACCTTCCACTATAGTCTACTCTTTCTAAGGTAAGTAAATGTCTAAAATTTCTGTTCACACTCACCCAAGATACCCCTCAACCCATGTCACGCCCCAAACTCCAGGTCACGTGAAACACCAAAAAACAATCAACAACAACCAGATAAAACCAAACCCGAGAATACACTCTCAAAGATAAACCATACATGCATTTTATATAAACGCCAAACGGCAACATTACACGGCCCCAACGCCGAAAAACATGTTATAGCATACATGTAACAAAAGAACAAAAAGGAAATATTACAGCTCTTCCAGCTCTTCAGCAGCATTCGGATCAACCTGCGTGATCGGTACCTGAAAACATTTTATCCCACATCGTGAGCCAAAACTTAGCAGAAACTAGACAAGCGTACAATATAAACAAAACATGCTAGAAAATTGAAGTGCAGTTTTAGACTCTCTTTCAAGTCTTAAAAACATTTTCACATGCAAACGGGAAAGTGAGGATACAAACCACATATTTGACGGACCCACAAGAGCCTTAAAAACCGTTGAAAAAGGTTTTTAGGTCACGATCCACGTGACTCTTAAAACAGTTTGAAAACTGGTCTATCCATCTCATAATGTATTTCATGCAATCTATGTACCCTCTCAGACCGAGAGACCTCAACTCAAACAGAACGCAGTACAGGTGCGAAAAATAGGCGCTCACAAGCCGCAACCCCAGTCCCAACACTGGTATAAAGATCCGTATATAAACATACATTTTTGGGGTAAAATCGTAAACCAAACCGTAAGCCACAGGATGAAACCACCGACCACGGGATTATATCACGGGATAAAACAGCATACCACGGGATAAAACCGCATAATACAGGATAAAACTGTATATTAGAGGATAACACTGAAACTACAGAATAACATCGAGCATATAACAGGATAATATTGAGCACAAACCGAAGCCTTAAATGCTTCATAATCATGCAAACCTAACTTAGGATTTAATGCATAAAACCACGTACTATCACTACGTTCACATAACCACGT
>JAUMHN010427201.1:0-12626 GCA_032360265.1 Heliamphora ciliata
TCCTTGTTCGAAAACAAGGAGGTACCGAACATATATAGCAAAAATCCTCGGGCGACCTACTTATAGTAACGGGGCTCAGGGCAGTGTAAATGGCAAAATCGATCAAAGAACTAGGTGTACCTGACCCGATCTCTATCCATCTGGGCTGGAACAACTCCGAGCAGATACAACAGTGCATCAGTAGATCGAGCGGCAGAATGATCAAATGGAATAGGGGCTCCTTCGACCCTGATACCGATGATCATAGAAAAGTTCAGAGGCGTCAAAGTAGCCTCAAACGTAGTAAAATGGAAGGTGTTAGTGGTGTCCCACCACCGCTCAGCCAAGGCCGTGAGCCATACACGGTCATTGCTCGTCCTACTCAATAAAGGTATGAACCGAGCAAAGCCGAAGGCATCAACAATAGCTTGGCTGGGAGCAAGGAGGGCATCGTACCATTCCAACACCTCTCCAGAGGTAGAACCACCGAAGCCTCGGATATAGTGACTAGCTTGAAAAGAAGATAAGAAGAGGATATATAAGCACAGACCAAGCAAGAGGTATGCAGAAAATAACTGAAAACAATAAAAACCCTAGGTTCGTGTGTGTGCGACGACTCTTCGGTTCTCTCAAGCCCTAGAAGACGAGGTACCCTAAGCCCTGGTGCGCCAGGAAAACCCTGCACATCCTAGTAGAAGATAAGGAACCCCAAGCCCTAAAAGACTAGGCACCCTAAGCCTTGGTGCGCCAGGCAAATCTCTTAAGCCATAAAGATTAGGCACCCTAAGCCCTGGTGCACTAGGCAAACTATGCACGTCCTAGTAGAAGACTAGGAACCCCAAGCCCTAAATAATTAGGCACCCTAAGCCCTTGTGCGCCAGGCAAACCCTACACGTCCTAGTAGAAGACTAGGAACCCTAAGTCCTAGAAAACTAGGCACCCAAAGCCCTGGTGCACCAGGCAAACCCTGCACGTCTTAGTAGAAGACTAGAAACCCCAAGCCCTAGAAGACTAGGAACCCTAAGCCCTGGTAAGCTAGGTAAACCCTGCACGACCTAGTAAAAGACTTGGAACCCCAAACCCTAGAAGACTAGGAACCCTAAGCCCTGGTGCGCCAGGCAAATCTCTCAAGCCCTAATAATTAGGCACTCTAAGCCTTGTTGCGCTAGAAAAATTTTCTTAACCCTACGTTCGTGTGTGAGTGATGATCCTTTGATTTTTGCACATCATAGTAGAAGACTAGGAACCTTAAATCCTGGTGCGCCAAGCAAATCTCCATCATTTTGTGTTAATCATTATCTTAGTTTTTTCTCAAACATCAAAAATCAAAAATAATTTCTCCCTTTGGAATTTGTGTTTTACCCTAATTTTCTAAGATTTTTGAAAAAACTTTTCCTAATTTTAGGATTTTTGAAAATTTTTCCTAATTTTCTAAGATTTTTGAAAAATTTTCCTTAATTTTCTAAAAAAATTCTCTCCTTAGTTTGCATGCCCCAAAAACAAAACAAAAAAATATTCTCCCTTAATTTTTTATGTTTTTCCAAAAAATAAAAAAATTATCAAGCCCTTTTATTTTTGTGATTTTTGCTAAAATAGATGCCTTTTATTTGCTTGCATTTAAACTCTAACCCTAGTATCCCTACTGTTTTAAAACTCCATTGCACAGGTACTTAAGCTAAGATTTTTAGTCTGATATCTAGATTTGTTATGATTATAGATCTCAAACAGCAGTTATCATTGGTATCAAGATAAATCATCGTCATCACATCATATCATATCATCATCATATCACATAGGGGATCCTAGGCATGCGTCTGTATTTGAAATATATCATATAAACATGCTTTGACACTGAACATCAAGGATAAGAAACCTACCGAAGGGCGCTGACGAGAGATGTGCTGGTCAGGCTTCTGAAGGAGAACGTCTGCGGTAATGGCGTCAACTGGTGGATCATAACGCCTCATACCGTACGGAACCAGGCGATGAGGTGTCAGGGTGTAGGTGTACGGGTCTGGATGACACTTTCCAACGTGTGGATCAAAGAAGTCGGCCATCTCGGCCTCAGCAGCAGCGTCTGCAGCTACCTGTGCCTTGACAGTTACCCGTGCCTCCTCCTCAGCAGCACGGTGAGAGGTATGCTCCGCCTCAAGTGCAAGGGCATCCATCGCACCCAGCACGGTAAAAGGCTGAGTAGTGGTGACTCCGCCGGTAGGAAGACTGGTGGATGTACCCTAAGTGTACCTATGACGGAGCTCTCACTCGCGGAGGAATCTTAGATGGCTCCCACGATATCATCAAGATGTCCATGGCCTGCCATGTTAAAAAGAGCAAAGAGAAATGGGGCACAAGAATGAAAGAAAGACAAGGAAGGAGCTGGAGTGCGAGGGAGAGCAAGAGCGCTAGAGAGAGTGAGGAATGCAAGAATGAGCCAACCTGCGCGCCTCTGGAGGCTGTATGCGCGTCATAAAGTGGCGGTCGCCACCTTCCGTTGCAGCGATCGCCAAGTTATTCAAACGCCACGTGGCGACCGCTAGGTTGGAAGGGTTTTATGGTGGCGACCGCCACGTTAGAGGGAAAATGGCGTGGCGATTGCCAACATGTCAAACGTCACGACATATGTCTTGTAGGCTAGACCCGGCGACCGCCAGGTTAGTGGGTCATCATTAGGTTTTGGGTGGGGGGCTGTTTGGTTTTTGTTTTGTGTGTTTTATATTTTTGTGTGTTTATTTTCTCTTTGTGTGTGTGTTTATTTTATTTTCTTTTTGTGTGTGGGTTTTTCTTGTATTACTTTTTTGTGTATGTTTGTTTTAGTTTGTGGTTATGTGTTTTTCAAATATTAGTTTGCAAAATTATTTGTTTCAAATCTTGTTTTGTTATATGTGTTTGTCTATGTGATGCGTTCTCCTAATGAATTTAATTTTAAGTCGTGACTTGGTTTTTAATTATTTTTATCTCGTGTCTCGTTCCGAATTTTTAGATCTTAACTCGACCTATTAATTCGTGGTTTCCTCCAATAAAATTGATTCTAAGTCGTGACTTGGCTTTTAATTATTTTTATCTCGTGCTTCGTCCTGATTTTTTAGGTCTTAACTCGATCTATTAACTCGTGGTTTTTCCTGATAAATTTAATTTTGACTTAGTTTTTAATTATTTTTATCTCGTGTCTCGTCCCGAATTTTTATGTCTTGACTCAAGGAGGTAGACAACATCCAAGGTCATCAGAACTTCTCAAACTCCCAACAACATCCTCAGATGCTATTCTGACTACCATCAACATCCTATTGACCACCATCAACATCCTGACTACCAGGGAATATCTCTAGAACCACTCACATTCTGCTATCTCTACATACACCTGGCCAAGGATTATTATGCTCCCATCCACTGTGTTCCTGTCTATACCCCATCTTGAGTACACGGCTCATGACACAGCATGGCTCACGACGTACCTAATCCACCACACTGCCAAACCACGTACACCAAACCCTAATCGAAAGGGATTATCACGATCCAAAGATCTAGTCATAACAACTGATTTCTAGGGTCTTCGACACTCCATCGCCCCTACTCACAAAGCCATTCATAACACAACTCTAACCTCCAATAGGATTACTCTCAAGAGGAGTCAGCTATCCAAGCTAAAGCCATCAACCATACTTCGACTACACCTGAACAATACTCTACTCATGCAAACACTCAACGTTTTGCCAACCGAGGCAAACTTCACTTAGCTGAACCCAACTCACTGACGAGTTCCACAACATACCAAACGATTGACGCTCAACCCATAACCTTACCCTTCAACAACCACTGTAACCGAGTCGCACATCTAAGACCCAACCCACGGTCTCGTCGTCTCAAAGGGTGTACAGGTTATATACAAAGAAAACATGAAATACGACAACCTAAGGTCGATCTATCATGTTATTTCTAACACGTACCACATAATCATGCTAACGCATAGCTCAAAACGATCATGCAAACACATCACACATACCGAGGAGAACCGACAAGAATGATGCGTCACATTGGATAACCCACTTAGATTCCTTATTCCTTACTAGAAATCACGTCCGCAAAATGCATTTCTAACTTAGCTCCCAAGTTCGTTAATCCAAACGCCCAAAGGCAAGACTAATCAATCCTAAGATCCAACCTCCATACTCACATATACACAACAAACAATCATGCTTATGTTTCAAACACAGGCAACCAAGCACACACACATCTTTCCTCACAAGATAACGTACCCTCTTCCCACAGCTCTTGGGTATTCGAACCCAGAGCTTTGATACCAAGTTATCACACTCCAAACTCCGGGTCACGCAAAACACCCACGAATAACCACTAAAACCACCCGAATGAAAAGGGATGAAAATCATAAATCCTAAACGAGGCTAAAACCTTTGTAAAAACGTACTACTAAGGGTTTATTTGATTTAAAAGAGTAGCCCAAGAAACTACGATTACGGCCCCACAAGCCAAGCCTTTAAAAACAAAATACATGTTTTGGATAAGAAAATCGTTTCTTTTAAAAGAAGCTTAGGCCGTTCCGAAATCTTCTTCGAAGCACAAGAGTTTGAATGAAACCTAAACCATTTGAAAACCCCTTTCTTGTAAACCGTTGCACCAACCAACAAAAAATGTAGTAAGAAACTACGAAAAACAACAACTAACCCATGGTTCTCTCGAAAGCATAAATCATACATACATCCATAAAAATTTACATATGCTTTACAACATGTTACATCACAACATGAAACATATACAAAAGGTATAAACTACCTATCCAGACAAAACAAAAGTCTTGTCATCAGCCACCTCCAGGCACCTCAAGGTCAACCTATAGGACTATGTTCACCTGAAAAAGGTTTGACAAATCCTACTACATGAGCTAAAATCCAATAGAAAAAGACTATAATGGCATAAAGTAGGATATGCAATTATAGTACAAGCTGACTCACTCACAGGAGCCAAAAAGGTTTTTCGTCCTGAAAATCACAAGTTTTACATCAGGCTAACACGAGCCTCAAAACGGTTTTACTTCATAAAACCCCACGTTTTTCATCCTCAAACCATACATATCAACAATGAAGATAACGTTTTCACAGTTAAAGAAAAGCAGTAACCAAAACGTTATTTTTCACTTGGACCACACAGCCGAGAACAAAACGTTATTTTTTCACTCGGATCACACAACCGAGGAAAATAAAATAGAATGAATCCTATGTACTGACTCTGCCATATACATGGACAAAGGCAACAACTATAGACTCCTATCCATTATCTATCCGTGAACCACTTAAGGCCTGCTAGATAATGGCAAGTTCTATACAGAATCACAACAACGTAGCCACTCATAGAACAACCTGCTCTTTTCAGATTTCCACGACCGAGGGAAGAAGCACCTAAATCACGTTTACGAGGATTAACCCGAAGGACCATACCGAACCTACTCTACGCACGTTTTTGGACTTCCACCGAGGAGCAATAAGAAGCCCAACTCAAAACACCCATTGTCACGGTACATTTATGAAAATCATTCAAAAACCAGTACGTAGCTCAACTACGAAAATATTTCCACAATTATATATAAACATGTTTAAAGATTCATCCATCAACATAGAGATCAAGTAAAACATTTCAAAATACTCCATCGTTTCCATCAAATGGTTTAAAAGCTAAGACTCAACCCCGAGGGTCAACTCCAAACCTCCAAAATACGTTTTTCTCACGATTTTCACAAATCCTCCGATTTAAAAACCACTTTTTTTTTAAAAACCATGAACATCCACAAGTTCATATCATGTAATAAACCAACAAAAGGCGAAAAACATGCTTTTTATCCAAGCCACATGGTTTAAACATGAAAATACAACATTTAAAGCAGTTTCAAGGGATTTCAATTGGTGAAAAGATCTATAATTACACGCAGCACCCTTTAAAGACAATATAGTCTAAGATCTTACCTCGTTGAGCCAAAAGCTCAACGCCTCGAAAATTGAACCTCGATAAAACGAGATTCTGTCCAAATAGATGCAAAGCCCCCGACACCAATAGCAAGGATCCGCTGCCAGATCGCTGAAAGCCGAGCTCCGGACCCATTAAAATCTAGAGAGAAGGCAGAGAAAACTAAAACTTAGCTTAGAATCTAACTTTTCCAAAATACTTTCCAAGGGCTTAATATTTATAGGATTTTGCGCCAAGCTGTCACCGCTCGAGCGCTCAGGGCACCGCTCGAGGGGACCCCTACCAACATACCCCTCTGCCATACCATCGCTCGAGCGAACGACCACTGCTCAAGCAGTCTCCTCACTGACCCACTCACAGCCACCATCCCGCTCAAGCGCACTCCCACCGCTCAAGCAGTTAACGCAGGGAAAAACCCGCACTAAAGAAGCAGGACTAAACGCCTTCCACATATCTTCATCCAAGCATCCATTAGAACCTCGTTTTCTCTCCAGTACATATCTTTCATGCATATCCAAACTCAACTTACTCACCTGAAACATCACCGAGATCAAGAGTTAATTCCAACTCCATTAACACTTAAATCATTTCCAAAATAAAACAGGTCAGGGTCTCAAAGATTGTACCATTTGAGTTTCCATTAATCACTTTATCACGTCCCAAGCAATATTCCATTTTGAATCTTGGCTTGACATCCCACACGTGCTTTGGGCTTCCACTTACTATGATTTACTTGATCGCTCGAGTGGAGGCATCCAAGCACCTACAAAACAGATTTAAGTGGAATCTTTTGGTACCCATACCTTTTTAGGTTCATGAGGGTTAGTATTCTTTACTTTCCAAATGATATTCTTATCAAGACCTCTTTTTCCTCTATAAGGGCAAGTGTATCTAATATGACCATTTTTCATATAATATAAACAAGTAGTTTTAACATGATCATTTTTAGAACAAGTACTTCTTGAAGAAGCCTCTAAGTATTTAATTTTCTTCGTTAAGTCTATAATTTCATTTTCGCTACAAGAGGATTTTATTCTTTCAAGCTCATCTCTTGAATAATTATTTTCTTCTTCTATAGTTGAAATTTCAGTTTTATGAGCTTTTTCGAAAATCTCATAAGATGATTTTAACTCAATAAATTCGTTTGAAAGTTTTTCAATTTTTATTTTTAAAGAAGTATTTTTCTTGCTTAACTTCAAACAACATTTATATAAACATTTATATTTTTTTAAAGTTCTTCATATGTAGGCAATGATTCATCACATGATTTATCACTACTAGAATTTAATTTATTTGAAGTACTTATAGTGTTAGAATTTACCTCATCATTGCTAAGAGCCATATAGCAAAGATTTACCTCCTCATTGCATGAATCTTCATTAGATGTGCTTGAGTCAAGTTGATCCCAAGTTGTAGCCTTCATAGCTTTCTTCTTCTTCTTTTTTCTTCTTGATTCCTTTTTACTTAAATCACTTATGTACTTCTTTGAGCCTTGAAATTTCTTTGCAAGCTTTTTGTCCTTCCTTAGAAATTTTCCAAGCTTTCTAGTGATGAGCTTCATATCACGATCTTCATCCTCTTCATCACTAGAGCTCTCATTAGATGCTTTGAAGACAACCATCTTCCCTTTGTCGAGCTCGATTTCTTTATCATTGATTGTCATCTCATAGGTAAGGAGTGACCCGATGAGTTCATCCAAGGTCATCTTCTTCAAGGTCATCTTCCTTGAAGATGACCTTTTCTTTATGTTACAATTAATTACCCAAAACAAAAAATTAAAAAAAAAGGTCATCTTCTTCAAGTCTCTAGCTTCCGTGATGGCTATGGATTTAGCTTCCCATACAAGTGGCAAACTCCTAAGCACTTTTCTCAATAATTCATAAGAGGGGTAAGTCTTTCTAAGAGTATTCAAAGAATTAATGATGTGAGTAAAACGAGTATACATATCAGAAATTGATTCACAATCATACATTTTGAACGATTCGTATTCACTAGTCATTCTATCTATTTTTGAATCTCTAATATCTTCGGTTCTTTCATAAGTGATTTCAAGCTTTTTCTAAATTTCTTGAAAACTTGTGCAAGTCATAACTCTACTATATTCGTTTGCATCTAAAGCATAGTATAAAGCATTAATAGAACTAGAATTAATTTGCAAAAGCTTGATATCATTTTCATTTAATTCATAACCAAGTTTACGAACTTTATTTCCATCTACTATTTTCATGGGAATATAATTGCCATTTACAATAACTTGCCAAGCATGCCAATTCATACTTTGAATAAAAATTTTCATGCGTTGTTTCCAAAATGTATAATGCATGCCACAAAATAAAGGAGGTCGTACAGACGATTGTCCCTCACCAAGAGGAGATGCACTGACTTGATCCATGGATCTTTTTACAAAAACTTTTTAAGAAAAAATGTGACCTACTCTTATACCAATTGATAGTGTAGGTGCAATCCCAAGAGGGGATGAATTGGGTATTTAAAACTTTATTCCAATATTGACCCAATTAAACATGCAATCCCAAACGTCTACAAGTATTCTCTAACAAACAAATTCAAGTAGATGTAGAATTTAAAGTGCAAAATTAAAGAGATAGAGTTAGAGAGATATGACACCAAGATGTACAAGGTTCGGCACACCGGCCTACGTCCTTGCCTCAAGCCAACAGCTATGAGGATTCCACTAAACACTCCTTCAGTAGGCGAAGTAGCCTCTCTTCTTCAAATAGGTAGAGTAGCCTCTCTTGAGGATGTCCCCTCCTCAAGTACACACTCCTTCAGTAGGCGGAGCAGCCTCTTTTGAGAATATTCCCTTCTCAAGTTCCTCCTTATAGACGGAGTTCCCTCTCTTCTTCAATAGGCGGAGTGGCTTCTCTTGAGAATCTTCTTCTCAAGTTACAAAGAAGAATAACAAGAAATCCAAATAGGATTATATAATGAATCAACTCCTTCAGTGAGTAAATGAATACAAATGAAGCACACTAATATTCACTCCAAAGGATATACAAGTGAAAAGCTCAATAGAGTATTTCTAAGGTTTTCTCTCAAAAATATCTCATAAAAATGAAGAATTTGGAGAGCAAACTTGATGTATAAGAGAAAGTATGATGGAGGGCTTAGCTATCTCTTTTCCAAGCCTTAGGGGCTCTATTTATAGGCTAAAAACATGAACTAGCCGTTGGGCTAAATAAGGAAGTTTTAAACTAGCCGTTAAGTTCAAAAAGTCAAAAATAGGTGACCTAGTTGACTGGATTGGGAGGTTCAGTCGACTGGATTGGTTCAGTCGACTGGATCTTGGTCTTTAGTCGACTGAATCACAACTGCTCAATTTTCTCGACTTCAAACGACCATAACTCCTTCATCTGGACTCTAAATAGGGTCATTCTTATGTTCAAATTGAAGCCCCAAAAGTCTACTTTCCAATGGTTCCAACCCCATAATAAAATTCATTTTGTACAAAAGGTTATGGCCAAAATACCGACAGTATGTCAATTTTCTTCACACAATTTTTCAATATTTTTGGCCAAATTTCTTTTAAAACATTTTAAAACACATTTTATACTTTGAAAATGATTTATCATGAATTATTTAACAAACCTATGGTCCATCTAAGATCTCCTATGAGCTTTTACACATTTAACCAATGGTATGTGAATTTACATAAGTCCTAGTGTATTTACACTTAAAAAATCTTCAAGTCCTTCAAGTCTTTTTCTTTTTTTCTTTGTTTTTCTTATGCTCCATGGATCTTAGCCGCTTGAATATGATCTTTATACTTCATGGCCTCCATTTTTCTTTCTTAATTGTGCTTGTGTATTGAAGTCATGTGAACACACTCAATTTGCACAATTAGAAGCTTTGGTTTGTTATCATCAAAATAGGTTAAAACCTAGTGAGGCAACATCGAGGTCTTAGAATACTCAATTTGATCAAGCCATAAAGTCTTATAATTCTGATCAGAGTCCAGATGAGTCCTGTGGATACAAGAAACGTGACGAAAGCGTGGTGGTCTTTCTAGTATTTTATGTAGATGATATCTTGCTCATCTTAAACGATGTGAGGGTGTTATCTTTGGTAAAAGTATGATTATCTTGGTAGTTCGATATGAAGGACTCAAGAGAAGCCAGCCATATCCTTGGGATCAAGCTTTTGCGAGATAAAAAACAAAGGATGTTGAGCTTATCACAAGAAAAGTATATCAATGATATCTTTACTCGTTTTGTCATGCAGGATTCCAAGAAAGAGTTCCATCCTTTTAAGCATTGAATCACTCTATCCAAGAATCACTCTGCTTTGCCGTTGGCATGGTTAGAAGATATCGGTCTAACTTAGGGCAGGAGCATTGGACTACGGTAGAGAATATAATCAAGTACCTGAAAAGAACTAGAGATTATATGTTGGTTTACCAGACAGACAGTCTAGTACCTTTAGGGTACACAGACTCGAATTTCTAGTCAAACAAAGATTCTCGTAAGTCTACCTCAGGATATGTGTAGACACTCCAATTTGACCCCGCCTAATCTTAGGCAAATCTGATGATGAAAACAGGTAGAATAGTGCCTCAGCACGATCCTCGGGAGGTGATCTAAGCTCGGTATTTGAACCTAGTCATCAAAAACCTTCAAAACCAATGAAATTGTACCAAACCATTGATTGTGGCGACCGCCATGTTCATTGTGACGGCCGTCAATAGAACCTCTTGAAAACCCTAGCAAAAAGTGGCAGCCGCCAACTACAACATGGCGACCGCTAACTCACATTGTTGCGGCTGCCAATAGAATCTTGTGGAACCTTTTCCAACCTAGCGGTCGCCAACTTGAATTGTGGCGGCCGCCAACTTCAAATGGCCTGACATGTCCCAAAAACGTGGTAACACCTCATTGGTTGAAGAATTATATAAATACCGTACGCCGGCGAATGTTTTCAAAACGAATTTTGAGTAAGAGAGACTCTGCCAATATACTGAGCGATTCCGATCCCCGACGCTGAAGTCCTACCAAAATACTGAGATCCGAGCCTCCGACAGTCCCAAACCCTAACTTTGATCATCGCCTGAAGATCAAATTGCTCACCCACATTCCCCAACTTGAGGATTCCTAAGCCATTCAGGTATCTTGCTTAGATCCCCGATCTTTCTAAACTCCACTTTCTCTCTCTTGGAGTAATCGGGTTAATTTTCAATTTCAATTCACATTTCTTCTTTTTATTTACGTAGTCAATCTTATTTACTTCATGTAATTCGATTATTTTCTTTAATTGTTTATTTAACAAATTTTCTCACATTCACACTTAACACATTTATTATTTTCTTTCTTTCATTAAATCATTAAAATAGTGTTAATATTTTTCTTGACAATTACAACTTATCAATGTTGTTAATTGTTATGATCAAAGCACATACACAACAAATTGTTGTAATAGTCAATATTATACCCATTTAATTCAAACGCTTTATTTCTTTCATTCCTTTTCTTTTTATGCTAATTTGATGTTTTAGCATTATTTACTTTCCTTTTTCTTTTAATTAGTTTAATTTTCTTTTACTAGCATTTTATTTTATTTTATTTCTTGTATCAATAATTTAATGTTCCGTTTTAATTCTTAGTTTTCATTTAATAGTAACGTAATTTTCTTTTTTAACATTTACTTTTTCTTGTAATGTAACTTTAAAAAATCTTATTTCTTTTCTTTTAGTTTAATGTAATTTCTTTCTTAATGTACCATTTATTTTTTCTTTCTTTACTTATAATATTAGTTTATATGTTCCTTTATTTTCTTAACTTTGTTCTAATATTCTAACATTTATTTTTCTTTTCATTCTTATTTTATTTTTTTTTAGTTTAATGTCCATTTTTCTTTTAAGCATTAGTTTAATGTCCTAACTTTCATTTCTTTTTTTTCTTTTTTTTTTCTTTTCAATACAATTCATTCTTTTTTTTCTTCTAGCATTTTCTTTTCTTTCGATGTAGTATTTTATTTTCTTTTATCATCAACTTTATTTTTTCTCATAATACCCTATCTTTTTTCCTTTAACTATTCCACTTTCTTTTCTTTAAATGCTAATACTTCATTTTATTTCCTTTTTAACTTAATATTCATTTTCTAGCTTATACTTTGTATTTTCTTTTCTTTTCTTTCAATATTAGTGCAATTTTTTTTTCTACTCTATTATTTTCTTATTATCTTTAATAAAGTTCTATTTAGTATTTCTTTTTTTGTAATATTAGTGTTCATTTTTCTTATAGAAATTTATTTTTTATTTTCTTTTTCTATAGTTTTATTTTCTTTTATGGCACTTTCCCTTTATTTTGTTAAAATCAAAAATCACAAAAAGACTTTTAAGTTAATTTTCATCTTTAAATAGTTCATAATTTTCTCTTTTAAAAACACTCCACTATTCTTTCCTTTTCTCCTATTTTCCGTTCCTTCTCTTTTATTCTCTTTTAAAAATATAAAATACGAATAATTAAATTTTCTTTTCAAAACCTTCCTTTATAAGCTTAACTTTTTTTTATAATATACATTTTTTTTATTAAAACTTAAAAACCACAAAAAGCCTCCTAAACTAGCTTTCATCTTTTAAGTGTCATCTTCTTTTGATTTCTTTTTATTTTCTTTTTTTGTCTCTTTTAAAATGCATAAAACGTAAATAGTTAGTTTTTTTA
>JAUMHN010427222.1:0-12623 GCA_032360265.1 Heliamphora ciliata
TGGATCACCACCCGAGGATTGGACCATTGAGGCACATTCCCAACTTGAGGATTCTCCGACAATCTAGGTACCTTGTTTGGATCCCAAATCCTTCTAACTCAATTTTCTCTCTTTTGGAGTGATCGGGTTAAATTTATTTTAATTTGTGTATTTATTTCATTTGAATAATTAACCTTATTTCTTACTTACTTTCATTCATCTAGTTTAATCTTTTTTTTAATTGCTTAATTTACACTTTCACACTAAGCACATTATCTTTTTATTAATTAATTCATTAAATAAGTGCTAATATATTTCGGTAATTACAACTTACAATGTTGTCAATTGTTATTATCAATGCATTAACATTCATGTAAATATAATTGTTAATATTATATTCACATTTTCTAATAATTGCTTGGTTATTCTTTATTTTCTTTTATTTTCTTTTAATGTTAGTTCAATTTCTTTTAGTATTTCTTCCTCTTTCTTTTCTTTCTATATTTTTAACATTTATCTTATTGTAATAGTTAGTTCAATGTAACCTTTTAATATTCTAACATTTATTCTCTTTTTTTTATTTTAGTTAGTTTAATTTTTTTTATTAGTACTTTATTTCATTTCCATTTCTCTTTTTGTAACATTAATACTAATGTTCTATTTTATTTTCTTTTAGTTAAATATTCCTTTTCTAGCTTTTATTTTTCTTTTCTTTTATTTTCTTTTCTTTTAATGATAGTGTAGTTATTCTCTCTAACATTTTGTTAATTAGTTTTAAAATTTCTTATAATGTTCTATTTTCTTTTCTTCCTCTTCTAATTAGTGATTAGTTTAATTGTTCTTTATTAGTATTTCTTTTAATGTTAGTATTTATTTTTCTTTTAAAAGTTTTATTTTCTTTTTCTTTTCCTATAGTTTTATTTTTCTTTTATAACATGTATTTTATTTTTATTCTTTTATTTTGTTAAACTCAAAAATTACAAAAAAAGCCATTTAAACTAGATTTCTTTCCTAAGAGTAATTTTCTTCTCTTTCTTTTCTTTTTATTTTCTTCTATCTCTTTTAAAAGAATGCAAAAGTGAATAGTTAGAATGCTCTTTTATTAATAAGAATTTTCTAACATTTTTCATTTTAGCATAAACTTCTTTTGTAAATTATTTTTAGGATTATTTTTTTATGTATCTTTTATTTTGTATTTCTAATATCTTTACTAATTCACTATGTTAATATTAGTGCATGTTTTAATTTTTTTTATTTGAAAGTATGCTTAGGATAGTTTAATTTATCTTTTGCAACAATCCGTGTTTAGATAATTTAAGTATGTTTGTTTTGTTCTTTTATGAATATCATGATAGTTAGTTTATTTTTGTAAAATTGTATGAGGGAGTTCTCCATGTATCATTTAGTTAGAAATTACATGTCTTAGGACTTAGGATTTTATCCCTTTATTTGTTCTAATTTGGAGTGCTATGTATATATGTTATGTATTTTTCATATTTAATTTTGGATGTTCTTTCTTTGTCTCTACTTTCTTTATTTGCATGCATTTAAGAAATTTTATAAAGAACCAATGATGATTAGTAGATGCCAACCTTTTGGTTAGGCGAACGAGGTGCCTAACACCTTCCCCGATTCGTACCTTAGCCCCCGGACTCTCATTCTCTGGTTAAACGCTTTTAAGATCAGTTAATCATTTTTGTTTTTCTTAATTTTTCTTAAAAATTAAGTGGCGACTCTATTTTCAATAAAATGGGATTTTCAAAAGTTAGTTTTCAAGGTGTTAAAGTATTTTCTAAAATATCTTTGAATTTCCTCATTCATTTTTTTAACCTCCCAATTCCAACGCCACACCCGTCCAGTATTTTTTTTTTTTTTTTATCAAAAATCGTATTCGAACCAATGATCTTGGTAGTTTGCCTCCAACAATTGGTATCAGAGCCGTTTTGATTTATGAATATGGTTTAATCGAGGGATTGGGTAACTTTAGAATTGTGCTAACTTTACTTTGCAAGCGGTCTAATATCGATTTTATGATCATTATTTTATTCATATTTGATTGAATGGTTGAGTGATGATTATTATTAGTTTTAATCAGAGGGTTGATCGTGATAATTTTAAGATTTTTAGATCGATTGTAAGCCTTCGAAACATAAGTTTCGATGTAATTTTTTTTTATCTTTTTTAGATATTGTTCGATATATATAAAAACAGGTTCGAAGGTCCAAGAACATGGTGAACAGGCAGCGGAAAAACAAGTGGCACCAGTGGCACCGGCGGTGGTTTTGGGATTTTTGGGCCACGGATCGTGGTAAATTTTTCACGATTTTGTGACAGATTTTTCAGCAAGTTTTTTGCATAAAAATAGCAGCAAAATTGATCCGAAAAATAGAAAAAGTCCGGCACAAAACAGCCTTGGTAGCGGTGCCTCCGGCAACGACAGTCCTGGCAATTTTCGGTGGTTTTTTTGAGATTTTTTCAGAACTATTTTTTGAGCAATTTTTTAGGTATAAAATAGTAGCAAAATAGGATTGAAAAATAGTCCAAAAGTGGGAGAAAAACAACCGCAAATGGAGACACAAAAACTGGCACAAGCGGCAATAGTGGGCGGCGGCACCAGAGCAGTTTCGGGGGTTATTTTCGAGGCTTTTTAGGACTATTTTGGGGCGTTCTTCTAGGCGTCATGTGTCTGTACATCAGTGCTAAAAACAACAAGAAACAGGAGTCGAAACAACCACAAAATGAGGGAGAAACAGGCAGCAACAGCGGCATCACTGTACGGCGGCGGCACAGCCCCTTCGATGCTTTTCAAAAGTTGTTTTCGATATGATTTTTTGAAAAAAAAATACTATATTTCGTAAGCTACTTTTCAAAAAAAATCGGAGCAAAAACTGGCATCAGAAAAGGAGGCAAAAGCCTCGAGAAGCGGTAGTGTGCGGCAGTGCCGGCGGCACCGGCATGGCTGGCGGTGGTGTCTCTCTTGGTCGGTTGTTTTGATATGTTTGGGACTCAGATAGTGTTGTATTTGTATAACACTATATTTCGAAGAATCCTGAAAGAATTTGTATGCCGAAAACTGATTCTGATAAGGATTAGAAAATTACAGATAATTTTTAAACAGAAAACTGAAACTCGATAGAGTTTCTTTTTGATCATAAAATCGGGATACAAATATATCTTGCACTTATATTTATTGCGTGGATGATATATATCTATTTTATTTATTCTTGTTAATTTTAATTAATACAAAAAATTTGATTTTAATAAAATTTGCTACAAGAAAAATTAAATTAAAATTTTTTAATTAACAAGTTTTAATTAAAAAGAAAAACTTTAGATATCTTTTTTTTACAAAATAACACGTTTAAGATAATTTTTTAATAAATCAGATATCTTGGATAAATGTGAGAATTAATTTCGAATTCTAAATTAATTAAGAGGAAAATTTTAATTTTAATAAACTATTATTTTTTGTTAAAATGTGTAACTAAAAAATAAAATAAAATAAAATTTTTGGTTTTTATTTAAAATTAATTTTTTAAGTAAATAAGAATTTTATGATATTTTATTTGTTGCACATTAAAACACGGAAAGATAGTTTGAAAAAATCAAAATCTTTCAAATCGTGCGGTTTTCGAGATTAATAAATTTATTTTAATTAAACAGTTTTTATAACCCTAAAAAATATTTTAAAAAACTAACTGGGAGAGAAAATTTATTCATAGATAAATCATGCGGTCTCCATCACTAGTTCATAGGTGATGTAATTAATTTTGCATGTTGGCTGTAAGGCCTTCCTCCCCATCGAATAGAATTAATTACGGTATCTCTAATACAAATCTCTTTCAGAGATAATTCTAAATAATTATTAGCGTGGATTACTTTTCCATCTGAAGGGTTCATTGCGAAATGATTGATTCAGAATTAAGTGGTGGTTAACACATAACTGTAAATAATAGTATTCTCTCCATCTGAGTCACTGCTATTATTTACTGGATCAAAATTACGTTAGCTATTTAATTTTACTTGGCATGGCCTGTTGCCTAGATAGTATAATTAATAGAAATTGACCTGTCTGGACAAACGATGGATAGTAGATGTCCTCCCATTGAGGCATGCTATTCATAGGGTACCAGACTACTTGTGAATTTTTTTAAATGATAAAGGGAATTAATTTAAAATAAAATTCAAAATTTTTGTCCGTTATAATTAATAATTTTTAATTATGTGATTCTCAAATTTAAAATGACTTTCAATTCACTTGCAACCATACTAAAAAAAATAAACTAATGGGACCAAACCATGTATACTGAAAAAGAAATTTAGATATTGTCTTAACTGCCAAAGACTATAAGTTTATATTATCTGAGATTTGTTCACCAAAATCTGATGAGAGAGCGACCGAATAGGAAACTCAGGCTTATTAGAAGTGGTAAAAAACTGATCAGATGGCTCGCTATTATATTTTGGGTTCTATGTCAAATGTATTGCAGCATTAGCATCATTCTATGCCCAATGCCTATGATATGATTATGAACCTCAAAGAAATGTTTCGGGATCGAAATCATGCTGCTAGGTAGGTGGCCATGAAATCTCTGATGAATGCAAGCATGGCTGATGGCACTCCAATTAGGGATCATGTTCTGAAGATGACCAGTCTTCTGAATGAACTGAAGATCCTAGGAGCTAAGATTGATGGGAAAACCCAGGTCGATATCATACTCCAGTCATTACCTGATAGCTTTAAACAGTTCTGCCTGAATTATTCCATGAATAAGCTCAGTTTTTTATTCGCATAACTTCTTAAAGAATTTCAAGTAGTTGATAGTGTTCTTAAAAAGCCAGGTAGTGTGCATGTGGCTGAAAAAGGTTTTTCCTCTAAACTAAAAGGCATGAAGAAGAAAAAAGTTCAGAAACAGAGAGGCACATGTCCAAAAGTAGTTAAGGGGTCAAAAGTTAGTGTGAAGAAGCCGAGAGGCAAGTGCTATCACTGTAACCGATTAGGGCATTGAAAAAAGTAATGTCCAATTTTTCTCAGTAAGCAGAACAAGCAAGGTTATTTCTGTTCACTAGTGGTTGAAGTATGTTTAGCGGTGTTATCTACCGGTACCTGAAGGTAGATATGGGAGCTATTAATCATGTCTGTAATTCTTTACAGGGGTTCCAAAAAATCAGGCAGCTTAGTGATGAAAAAATTTACCTACATATGGATAATAATACCAGAGTAGCAGCAGTTACAATAAGAGATGTCACCCTCAACTTTAGTAGAGATAGAATTTTACTTTTAAAATATTGCCTTTATGTACCTTCTATTAGAAGGAATTTTATTTCGATTTCTAATTTAATAAAGAACAAGTATTCTGTTTATTTTAATGACTCTGGGGTTATTAAGAAAAATTAACGTTTCATTTGTTCTGGTATATTGGTGGATGATCTGTATGTTATATCTCTTATCTCTTCTACACTGCAACTAACTAAATTGAATAACACGTCTAATTTATCATATAAAAGAAAGAATCATTCTTTAATGAACCAAATATTTCTTTGGTACTTACGCTTGGGTCATATTAATCTAAAAAGGATAAATAGACTGGTAGAAAATAGATTTTTGAGTTCATTGAAAGTGGAGGCACTTTTAATCTGTGAGTACTGCTTAGAGGGTAAGATGACCGAGAAGCTTTTTTCGGCCAAAGGCTATAGAACTAAAGAACCATTAGAACTGGTTCACTCTGATGTGTGTGATCCTATGACTATCTGAACTAAATGTGGCTTTAAGTACTTTATTAGTTTTATTTACGACTACTCAAGGTATGGATACATTTACCTTATGAACTGTAAGTTTGAATGCTTTAAAATTTTCAAAAAATTTAAGGCGAAGGCCGAGAAACATTTGGGTAAAAGTATCAAATTACTACGATTCGACCGTTGTGGCGAGTACCTCTTTATAGAGTTTAGAGACAACTTGTCGTCAGAAGGGATTATATCCCAGTTGACTGCACCGGGTACTCCACAACAGAATGGTATAGTTGAAAAAATAAATAAGATTCTTATGGAGATGGTAAGATCGATGATGAGTTATTCAGAATTACCCGATTTGTTTTAGAGACTTGCATTAGAGACAGCGGCTTATATTCTGAACTTGGTACCTTCTAAGTCAGTACCTTTTACTTTCACAGAATTGTGAATCGGGCGCAAGCCTAATCTGTGACATATTCGAATTTGGGGGTGTTCAACACATGTACTGAAAGGGAATACGGGTAAGTTAGAACCAAGAACATAAGTCTGTTTCTTTGTCGGATATCCCAAGGGAACGAATGGTGATTTATTTTATAATTCTAAGGATTAGAGATCATTGTTAGCACCAATACCCGATTCTTGAAAGAGAATTATATTATGAACCACAGGCCTAAAAGTAAAAATTGTTCAGGAAGAATTGAGAGAAAATACCAGTAGAATGGAAGAAGAACCACATGTTACTGATATTCTATTGCCTTGTAGTAGTTGGAAGATTATCAGAACATGTGCAGATCCTGAACCAGATCAGGGTGCTACCATTAACATGCCAGATGAGCATATGGGTAATGGTGCATAGGGTTCAGATTCTGCACAGCGCATTACTGATAGTACACAACCGCATATAGCGTCTCATCGTAGTGGGAGGATTGTTTATCAACCCAATAGGTATATGTTCTTGGGAGAGTCTTTTGACAGGATTCTAATAAAACTTGATATCGAACCCTGTAACTACAATGAAGCACTCCAGGATAAAGATGCAGATTTTTGGTAAAAGGTTATGAATTCAGAGATGAAATCTATATATTTAAATCAGGTCTGAAAACTTGTAGAACCACCTGAAGGAATAAAATCCATCGAATATAAGTGGATCTATAAGAAAAAGAGAGGAGCAGACAGGAAGGTTAAAACCTTCAAAGTTAGGCTTGTTGTAAAAGGGTTCACTAAAAAATAAGGGATTGATTATGAAAAAACCTTTTCGTCCGTAGCCATGCTTAAGTCTATCCGGATTCTCTTATTCATTGCGGCTTATTTCGATTATGGAATTTGATAAATGGATGTCAAGACAGTTTTTTTTAACAGAAGTCTTGACGAGTATATCTATGTGGTACAACCAGACGATTTCATAGCAAAGGGCTAAGAGCACATATTATGCAAGTTTAAGAGATCCATTTATGGACTTGAGCAAGCATCGAGGTTTTGGAAAACTCGGTTTGATCAAGCCATAAAGTCTTATGATTTTGATAAAAAGTCCAGATGAGTCTTGTGTGTATAAGAAGCTTGATGGAAGCATGGTGGTCTTTCTAGTACTTTATGTAAATGATATCTTGCTCATTAAAAATGAAGTGAATGTGTTATCTTCGGTAAAATTATGGTTATATGGGCAGTTTGATATAAAGAACTTGGGAGAACCCAGTTACATCCTTGAGATCAAGATTTTACGAGATCGAAAACAAAGAATGTTGAGTTTACCACAAACAAAATATATCGATGACATCCTTATTTGTTTTAGTATGTAGGATTCCAATAAAGGGTTTCTTGCTTTTAGGGATGAAATCACCTTATCCAAAGATCAGTGTCCTAAGACACCTGATGAGATAAAGAAAATAAAGACGGTTCCTTATTGCCTCAGTAATAGGATCCTGATATATGTTATGCTTTGTACCAGACCTAGCATCTACTTTACCGTGGCATGGTTAGCAGATATTAATCTAACCCAGCGCAGGAGCATTCGACTGAGGTAAAGAATATAATCAAGTATCTGAAACAGACTAAGGATTATATGGTAGTTTGCCAAGTAGATAGTCTAGTACATTTGAGGTACACAAACTTGAACTTCTAGTTAGAAAAAGATTCTTATAAGTCTACCTCAGGATATGTGTTTACCTTTGGAGGTAGAGTTATAAGTTAGGGGAGTATCAAGATGTCCTGCATTACTGATTCCACCATAGATATCGAGTACGTGGTAACTTCTAAAGCAGCCAAGGAGGCCGTTTGGATTAGGAAGTTCTTGTTGAATTTAGATGTGGTACATTCAGTTCAGTCAGCTATTATATTTTATTGTGATAATAGTAGAGCGGTTGCAAATTTGAAGAAACCAAGAGTCCACAAGAAAGGAAAGCACATTGAGCGTAAATATCACCTGATACGAGAAATTGTATAGATGGGTGATGTTGCTGTGACAAAATTGCATCAGGAGACAACCTTACAGATCCTTTTACAAAAAGCCTACCGGCTAAGAGTTTTAACAATCATATAGAGAGCATGGGAGTCAGATGTATGGCAGCATAATTTTGAATATAAGTGAGAGATTGTCAAAATTGTATACTAAAAATCATGAATTTTGTTAATTTTAGTATTTAATTTTATTTTTTAATAAAATTATTTTTTTATTTTACGAGAATCTTAATGACCAATGTATGCAATATCATTTCTTCAAATGTTATGCATGGATATCATTTATTCTATACAGTATTTAATCTGGTGTGTAGAGTACAACTTGCACACAGAAGACCAGATTATAGGTTCTTGCAGAATATAAGTTTTTGTTCACAGTTTAGATGGATTTGGACAAACCATTGATACGACTGTAGCACAGAGTTTTAGTAAACCTGTCTTGGTTATGGGGAACAGATAATAGCGTCATCTATTGTTTCGACTCGCTACACTAGTACACTTTGTGTGTATTGAACAGGATCACATAAATTAATTCACACTTCAAGGTTATTACGAGTGCTTATGCTCTTAATCCCGAAATTATTATTATTTGTGTATATTTAATATTTATTATTTTGATTCATTAGAGGGTACGATCTTTTATGGGTCAATAGTCCCGGTGAGTTGGATAGCGGTATTAATTATATAATGAATATTAATTATTGACGAAATTCACATTCAGATTGTTTGGGATTGACGATACCCCTTTAAGAAAGCTTATAAGTTTTGACTAGGTCAAACTCTGTAGGTGGATTTAATTATCCTGCAGTTAAATAAGTTAAGCGAAAGGGTTTAAGAAATTTTAAAGATGTCAATTAAATTAAATTGGCGGGTATCGAAAATCTTAACGTGGGGAGATGAGTTAAGTATTTAATTACAAGAGCTCGAATAATCGATTTTGAGAATGTGGCTGGAGTGCAATTACGATTATTTAATGGTATGAATTGTAATTTATATTTTTATAAAATTATTTTAGGGGTAGGCGAATTTTTATAATTATATTAGAAATTCAAGTCATATTTACTCTACAAGTCCCTGCTGTAACCCTATAGATATGTAGTTATACTAAACCCTAATGATAAGTCATCTTTCAAGATTAGGGTTTCCACGTAAACTTAAAGTTGATTAGTTTAGCAGGTTCTAGTTATGAAGGACGTAGCCTACCCTACGTTCGTGATACGCATCGGGAATACAATAGAAGGCTTGATCGGGGATTCAACTCGAATGATTCAGATTCGTAGTTGTTGCAGTAACCAAAATCATTCTACCAAATTTCGAAAGGTATAATCCTGAATCTAACTTTGGGAGTACGATTTTTATTTTGATTGTTCGACATCAAAATTTTTTAAAATGGAGCATGTTTCGGCGATTACCCGTCTAGTATTCTGTGTTGAAAAAATCGTATTCAAATTAATGATCTTAACAGTTTACCTCCAACAACATTCTCCTCGTCACCATTTTTACTCACTAACCACCTCTCTACTCTATCGGTCACTACTTCCATCCACTATATTTCTTCATTGAGTGTCACCTCAACACCACCTTTCTCCACTGACCAACATCTTTACCCACTACACCTCCCTTCAACGGTTTCCACCTCTACTTATTGGTCATCACATCTGGCCACCATCATTTTCATTATCTTCATTCATATATTATTTTGGGTGACCTTTCATATCTCTATCCATTATCTTTGGACGTCTTATCCTCCACCAACATTGGTGCACCTCGCATCGTCTATCACCATCTCTGGTCACCATAGACATTATCACCTTTGACAATTCTCTTGAACGATACTCCTTTCACTGGTGTTATTATTTGATCAACCTTCACATGTTTTAAAATAAAATTTAGTACATCTATCTAAAACATTATAGCAGGACATCATTATGTCTATGAGTTCAAAAGTCGCAATTTAATTTTCTCATTTTCTTGAGTTTTTAGATTTTAATAATAATACATATTTGTTCGAATTATATACTAAAAATCATGATTTTTGATTTTAGTATTTAATTTTATTTTTTTAATAAAATTAATTTTTTTATTTTATGAGAATCTTAATAAACAATATATGCATTTTATTATTTATTTGATGTCGTGTATGGATGTCTTTTATTCTACATAATATTTAATCCGATGTGTAGAGTTCAGCTTGCGTATAGAAGACCAGATTAAAGGTTCTAGTGGAATATAAGTTTTTGGTTTACAGTTTAGATGGAATTAGACAAACTATGGGTATGACTGTAGCACAGAGTTTTAGTAGACTTGTCTTGAATACGAAAAACAGATAATAGCGTTGTATATTGTTCCGACTCTCTGTACTAGTACACTTTGCAGGTATTGAACATGACCACATTGGGGTAATTAATTTTATATTGACTATATAAATTAATTAACACCACATGGTTATTATGAGTGTTTATGTTCTTAATCTCGAAATAATTAATTATTTGTGTATATTTAATATTTGTTATTTTGATTCATTATAGGCTGCGATTTTTTATGGTTCTATAATCCCGTGAGTTGAATAACGGTATTAATATATAGTGGATATTAATTATTAACAGAATTCACGTCCCGAATAATTGGGATTGATGATACTCCCTTAAGGAAACTTATTAGTTTTGACTGAGTCAAACTCTACAGGTGAATTTTATAATTCGGTAATCAAATAAATTAAACGAAAATGTCATAAAGAATTTTTGAAAAAACCTATTAAATATAATTATCAGTAATTTAATTTAATCGATGGGTATCTATAATTTTAACGTGGGGAGAATAAATAACCATTTAATAATAAGAGCTCAAATATTCGATTTTGAGAATATGGCTAGAAGTGCAATTATACTTCTTTAGTGAACTGAATTATAATTAATATTTTTATAAAATTGTTTCTGAGTTGAGGTGAATTTTCATAATTACATTGGGAGCCTAAGTCATATTTACTCACAGATTTTTACTGTAGCTTATATATATGCTATTGTAAAACATGACGCAATAATTCATATTATTGAGTCAGTGATTAGGTGACTAGGGTTTTCACATTCATTGAAAATCTTAAGCCTCATCGAGAAGGTCTTGAAGAACACGATAGATTGTAGCCCACACTACGTATGTGTTTAGCATTCAAGAATACAGTAGAAAGTTTGTGTCGGAGATTTGACTAGAAGTCAAAAATCGCGGCAGATCGTTGACTAAAAATTGTTGTAGCAACCGAAATCATCCAACCAGATTTCAAAAGGTATATTTCTAAATCTAATGTTGGGAGTATTTACGAGTTTTATTTTGATTGTTCGATATCAAAAAATTTTAATCTGAAACCAGTTTTGGTATTTGTCCGTCTGAATATTTTGACTAAAATCATATATATAATCTTAGGATCTTGGCAATTTGTTCTAATAATTGGTATTAGAGCCGTCTTTGATTATGTATGATTTTATCATGGGTTTGGGTAGATTTATATTGTGTTAACTCAATTTTGCAGGTAATCTAATCCCGATTTTTAATGGCCATTATTTATTTTGTATGTTTGATTACATGGTTTGAATAATAATTATTAAATTATTTTTTTTAATCATGAGCGTTAATCGTGGTAGATTGATTATGAACTCTTCGAAAGTATAAGATCAATGCAAAAATTAATTATTTTTTAATTTCTAAGTTCTTGTATATATTTTTTTTAATTTTATGTAATCTAAAAAAATAATTAAAGCTACCGAATGGTCCTATAAGGTATTCTTCATGGAATGGATAATAGCTTGGCTTGGGATTACGATGATTACAAATCATTACAAATCAAGACCATGGATCATGATGGGAATTTAAAAGCAAAGTTCATGATTTATCCTAAAAGCAGGTTGATTGCCACGTGTGGTTTTATAGTTATTATAAAATCATGAATGCCTTGGAAGAAGATTCACACATGGAAAGTTTAAGCCATGATGGATTTTTACCAGAATCATGGAATATTCAAGCAATTCGGTCATGCTCACATGATTGATGAAACCGGTGGCATTGCATTAGTTCACTGAGATTCATTATTTGATGAGTCCACATGATTGATGATCACAGCTTGTGGCTATCCTTAAAAAACAAAAAAAACAAAAAAAAAACAAAAATGCTTTCAGTCTTTTTTTTTGGGCAAACGTGGTCTAGAATTCCTAATGCACAGGGAAATTATTATCCTAAAAGCATTTTATGTATTCTGGGATTATCAAGCATGTGCGTTGGAATGCGTTGGAAACCAAGATAAAGGCCAAACCGTCCAAGCAAAACCGCAACAAGCATCTACGGCGTGACGGTGGAGCGCACTTCGCGCGCGCGTGGCTATGCGGCGCGATGGCGGGTGCAGCGGCGAGGTGCAGTAGAGCAGCGATGGTGCATTGCAGGCGGCGACAGCGGTGTTTCTATGGGATTGT
>JAUMHN010427232.1:0-12623 GCA_032360265.1 Heliamphora ciliata
GGATTCCCACCCCTTGGTGGCTCAGCAGCCCCTCCAAACACACTGGTCAACCTCCTCATGAAGGTGCTCTTCCCACACCCAGAGTCAGCTGCCAAACCTATCACCACAGTCTTGTCAACTGAGCATGTGATGGTAGTAGTAGTAGTAGTAGTGCCTTTTCTGCTGGTTTTCTTGCCATGGCTGTACAAAACTACTTGTTTCTGGTGAGATCCCAAGTGGGTTTTTGTGGGTGTTGAGATTGAGCTGGTGGAGTTGAGGGATTGAATGGTGTAGACAGTAGTACAGATTGCCATTTTCACTCTCTATATCTCTCTAACCAGAAAAGAGTTGGGAAAGAATTTGGAGAGAAAGAGGGGGGCAGCTGATGTGTGTTTATTGGGAATCCCCTCAGCTGGTTTTGGGAGGTGAGATAAGAAATGGCTTTTGGTTCTTTTCCTTTGGTTTCTCAATGGAAAAGTTTCAGAGAACAGATTAAAGAAGAGGTCATTGTTTGCAGAAACAGATGGCAGTTTTGAAGGGATAGGAAACAGTTTGAGCTGATGAGGAAGGATGATATGTCAAGATATGGGTTTCTGTGACTACCCCTGGTTTTGGACAAATTTGTAGGTAATTTTTAATGTGGGTGGGGGAAGGGAGGGAGGGACATGGCTGGGACTAAGTCAGTGGGCTGGGGGTATAATTGTCACATGCTATTTTATTTGAAAAAAACAAAACAAAATATTTTATATAGATATTTTCTCTCTCATTAACTAGTTCTCATCTCTCTTTATTTATAATTTACATTTTTCACTTTAAATTTTAAATTCAAAATTTTTTTTGTCTTTTTATTTCAAATTAAAAATTTTTTTTATCTTTGATTTAATATATATTTTTAATATATATATACAAACCACCTGTTTAAGAAATATACTTAATTTTGTACCTTTATTTTTAATTTATATACAATTTTTTTGTTACGTTTAGTTTAAATTAAATGTAAGCTTAATAAAAATATTTTGAATATTTACCGTAATAATTAAATCAATTGTTTTTTATTTAAATTAATTTTATAATTAAATTATGTTTAAAGTGCTTTTAGGCACAAATAATTACTAGTTTATCTACATAAGAATATGAAATACATTATTAATGCTAGGATGGTCACATGAATTTTTACCAAATTAATTAATCAAATGATATGGCACAATCATAGAATATAAATAGAGTTCAGGTGGGACCTATTGTATCTATGATTGTAATTGTGTTACATTATTTTGTACATTAATTTAATAAATTATTTAATCACCATGGTGTTATTGTATCAAATATGGAGGAGAAATCAATACAAATTCTCAAACAAACTCTCAAATGAATACAAATGTTCACTCTCTCTATATATTGTTGCCACATTGCATATATGCAGAAGACACATATATACGGGAGAGTAGAAGAGGACTATTCATATGCATGCTTGAGCAAAATATTTGAACAAATCTTAAAAGTCCAAATTTGCTGACTTATGTGGTAGCTGACGAATTCAATCCACAATCTTCAATTTAAGATTTGTAGGCTGCGTAATTCAAGCCAATCTTCAACAATCTTCATCTTGTGAGACTTTATATATCTCTATATAAATCAACGTTGCCTCTAAATGCGCTAAGATTCTATGCACTCAAGTTGCTCAACACTTCGAGATATTGTTCAAGTCCAAAGAGTGTTGAAACTTGATCTTAGCAACAATATTCATTTTCACAGCTATGGGCTTACCAAATCTAGTTGGGTTAGCATCCCAAAGTGTTGAAAGTTCATATGATATATATTTAGGAGTTGAAATTTGATCCTAGGGACAATATTCATTTTCACAACTACCGGCTTATTAAATCTAGACGGGTTAGCATCCCCAAGTGTTGAAAGTGAATTACAGCACAATATTTGGGAGTTTTCTAGATTTTTTAACTTCTTGCCGATGTCTATTTTCTGCAATAAACTCTTTCTAATGCTCACAGATAGAGAGCCTGTTCTTTTTGGCACCCTTCAATAAGCCTTACTTTGCCATGTGTAGGGCTTTCTCCTCAACACGTCCCAAACGTCCGTGCCAACTGGTAGTGTTTGCATTGGTCTTCTTAGGCTTTTTACGAGCAGTGGTAGCTCCACCTACAAGAGTATTCCCTTGTAGAAAATACAGATTGCCACGTATGGTGTCTTTCATAATCACACGAGTTCCCAATACCACTTTGAGAACTCTGCGTTCGATACTAGTTTTGAACCCTTTCGAGCATATACCTCCAAGTGAGATAAGATCTTTCTTCAAGTTCGATATGTACCAAACTTCCAAAATGATCCTAACACTTTTATTATGCCGATTCAAACGGATGCTTTCTATCCGTTGAATCTTACAAATATTATCATTGTCCATAAGTACTGCTCCACATCTATCTCTTTGAAGCTAGATAAACAATCCCAATTAGAGCACATGTGATAGGAACACCAAGTGTCCAAGATTCATTCATCAGAATGGCAACCAAATGATAAATTCGTCAATGCAATGTCAGAATTTTCATCATCACTCATAATATTGGCAATGAAAGTTTTGTTCTTCCACTTTCCATTCAACTTTGGACAATCCTACTTTTAGTGTACTAAGTTGTGACAATAGGCGCATTCATCTTGGCCAACATTCTTGTTTTCACCACATGATTTTGAGAAGAAATTTCTCCTCTTTCCAAGTTGCTTTGAATCATATCTTTCTGTTGGTGTTAAGATTTCACCATATATATTTGATAGGACTTGCTAGAAGGCATCTTTCTCATGGTGTTAAGGTTTCATTGTATATATTTGATGGACTTGTTTATTCTTCCAACGGTATACATTATTTACCAAAACAATGGATGCATCAACAAAATTGATCTTTTGTTCGTGCAAAAGTGTAATAATTAAATGTTCATATGTATTGGGCAAGAAATTTAACAACAATAGAGTTTAATCTTTGTCTTGGATCTCAACGTCCAAGTTCTTCAAAATCAACAAGAATCTTATTATAACAAGTCAAATGCTCAAGCATAGAAATACTTTTGTGAAATTGGAACCAAAAGTGCTTCTTCTTCTTCTTCAAATAGAGGTTTCTCTCTATGCTCTTCACTGCGTATTTCTCCTCTACCTTCCTCCAAAGATCTTTTGCCTTCTATTCTTCCATTACAAAGTACTTTTGTTCTCTAGCAATACCTGAACGAATTGTGCCACAAGCTTTCCCTTTCAACTTATCCCATTCAATGTCTGACATATCATCAAGTCATATCCAACTCTAGTTGGATCAAAACATCCACCATCTCACATTGTCACATTTGAAAATTTTTAGTTTCATCAAACTTTTCAACCTTGAAATTTGCATTGGAAATAGTGGTCCTTTGCACATAACTACTTGAGGCCTCTAATCTCATTTTCTTAGCAAATTCTGTTGTTAGAACTTTTCAAGTTCTACCATAATCAAAATCAAAAGCCAAAAAATGAATGAAACTATTGTCATTATGCTATGAAAAAACAAACAAAACGTAAGAATAATATTGAGCATATTTAAGGTTACGGTTAGATACAAAATAGTCAATTTAGCTAAGAACCAATTGTAATCGGTCAGAAAAGTTGAAAAAATGAAGTTGAACTAACAAAAAATACAAAATCGAACCAATCTGGTTGGGCAACTAGGACGGTCAATTCAGGCAGATCATTAGAGGTCCGAGGGCGAATTTGCTCCAGGCATTGAGCTGATACGATGTGACTATGGGTGCAGATGACCAAAAGTGGGTCAAGTTCAATTCTGGGCCAAACACGCAGGTCGTGTGCCAGAAGAGACAAGCGTACGAGCCATGGGTCAAATTTGAGTCGAATTAGGTCAGATATAGAAAATAAGCAAGGACGACGCATGGAAGCAGGCTCCGAGAGTGGAACTATCACATCGATCTTCAGGCCATAGAATGTAGGGGTTGTACCAATTGAGGGCAAGTCGACAGAAAATAGATTAAGATAATTTGGACACATATAATGTAAACCAGTGGATGTAATAGTTAGAAAAAACGATAATATCATGAGTAATGAAAATAATAGAAGCTTAGTAACGATAATATCATGTAGCCGATCCCAATTGATTGGGATAAAAGCTTAGTTTGATTTGGTTTGTTATGCCGTCGTGCTCGTCTTGAAGCAATGCAGATAGTAGTGCATTCAAAAGTGAATTTGGATCACTTTGAATTTTGAGTAGATGGGAAAAATTATGTTTCCTTAAGCTCTTTTACCAATTTGTTATGTAAAAGAGGTTTTAGAACAAAAACACACAAACACCGAGGCAAAGATTTACGTGATTTAACAACTTGCCTAGTTCCATGGGCAACAAATATCCAATATCAAGGAGAAACACACATAAGTTCTCAAACAAACTATCAAAATCTCAAACGAATTTAAATGCTCACTCCCACTATATTGATTTTTGGCACACATTTCATGCATATGAAAGATACGTATATATAAGAGAGTCTAAGAGTGTGGGGCTTTGAAAATTCAATTTTTATGATTTTAAGAAAAAATAAAATCGAATCAAATTGTAAAGCCGAATACCCACATGTTTGAAAAATAGAGTTTCCACTTGGGAAAAACCAAGAAAAATAAAAAGAAATGCCACTTATCATGTGTTATCATTGAAAACAGGCTCGGAGGCTAAGGTACAAGATAGGGAAGCTGTTACGTACCCCTTCACCCTTTCTTGCCCAACCCTTAGGTTGGTTTTTACTCATCACTATTGGTTTTTATATTTAATTTTTCAAAAGCGTACGGATACATAATGTAGAGATTAAAGAGAGAGCATACAAGATCGAATACAAAAAATACACAATATTATATTTACATGTAAATCAAGTTTAAAGAATATCTAGAGCATGGCATAGAGTGCGTTTAAACTGTTGTACAACCTAAAACATGCTAGGATTAAGCTAAACTAAGCATGCTGAAAATTCAAAATACTACAAAAGATGAATTGAAGCTACTAGCATTTAACAGTCTGTGGTCGTCATAAAAAAGCTCGTGGCCACAAAAACTTAGTGCCAAAGTTTGTAGTCGCAACATTGAAGGCTATAGCCACAATATTCATATGATACGGTTCCTTGATTTTATGCTACCATGGTTCGTTTGTGAACATACTAAATGTCCAAAAATGGTTTGGGAGATTTTGAAAGGCTAGTTTTGTATGTAAAGATATTAAAATAAAATTCTAAACATGATTTCTAAGAAAATCACTTAAAAGCACAACTACACCAATAATAATAAAGAAAGTAAGTAATATAAGAAAATCTAATCACAACCTTCTCATGAAAGAAGGAAAAATGGAAAGAGGAGTGCTGAGATGACCTAGAAAACTTGAGGCAAGACTATCAATTCCTCAATTCCCAAAAGCGGCTCAACGATCAGGTTTGGCCCTTTTTTTGATCACTGAGACCTAAATCTTTTCTCTAGCATTATTCGAAACATGAAAATGGAGGCTACAATAGTGTATCAGGGTGAATAGAAATGCTGGTAGAGTACCATTATATTTAGAATTTAATTTTTCGATGCTTGAAAATGATTAAGGGGTTAGAAGTCATAGAAATTCGTGCACTAATGATGACCTCTTCCTTATGAAACATGATAAGAATAGAATTTCCTACTGTCAGAGGATGAAACTTGCGGTCGTAAGAATTGAAGATTGAGGTCGTAGAAACTAAGGGAATGCAAAAAGTTTCTTGAGGTCACTCCTTCGAAGGTTAAGATCACATGATTGGTTATTGCAACTCCAAGGAAATTAGGCTTTGCTTATTGGGATCACGAGCTTTGAAGATCGCAGCCGTGGACTTCTAAGGGTATTTCAAAGACATTTCGGATTCGAGAGTTAAGTTCTTGATTTGGTGATCAATCGAAGGTTCCTTAGTGTGACTCCCTTACATGTCTTATCATCGAAATCGCCTAGGAAGTCTAAGATATGACGTGGTGTTGGGTGTCAATAGTTGGCCCTATTCGACAAAACTTGGGCAGCAACGCATAGTACGAGTGAATGTCAAAGTTGTAGAGGTAATCCTTTTGACTAAGTCATCGATCTTAGGCTAGCAAACCACAAGCACATATAGCGAAAGCATGGTTGTACTCGAATTTCTATCAAACTACCTACGTACCACATTGTGAGGGATCATACCAAAACGTAGTTCATAGGAAATACATACGATGTAAGCAGGTAAACTATGACGTAGACATGCAATGATTATTTTAAAGTGCAAGAAAATGAAGAGAGCTAAGAATCAATTTAAGGTCGTGAGAAGGACCATGAAGTTAGTTTAAGGTTTGTAAAGGACTATAGTAGTTAAAGATCAATTTAAGGTCGTAAAAAAGACAAGGGAGTCAATTTAAGGTATTGAAGAGGACCAGAGACATAATTAGTTTAAGTACATGAGGGGACCTAAGAATCAATTTAAGATCGCGAAAGGGACCGAAAAAGCTAAAGATCAGTTTAAGCTCGTGAAAAAGACTAGGAAGCCAGTTTAAGGCCTTGAGGAGGACCGAGGGATCTAAGGGTAACTTGTTCCTAAATAGGTTATTCTTGTTGAAAACATCTAGTAAAAAAAAATGGCAGTTTTGATAAGATTTGATTGAAAGTTATGAAGACAGATTAACCAAATTTGAAATTCATTTTGAAAGCGGCAATAATTTGGTTAAAATCTTTACAATTTTATTCAAACAACATAAAACTTTGAAATTTTAGGGGAATTTGATTAAGAAGGGTTGAAAACTTGGAAATTGGATCAAGGATTTGTTTGAAACTATTCGTTATCTATTTGGATATTGCTGTGGTAGGGTCTGAACCTTACAGTTGTAAGGTGTCTCTCGCATTCTTTGTGATCGTGACAACAATGATTGTGATCGTGAGGTGTCGTTTTTCCTTTGTTTTGGTCACGAAGTATGGAGTTTCCGATCGCTATGTCGCTTCGTAGACCTTGCGATCGCAAGGTCCAAACTGATTAAAAACCCACAAAACCTGTAAAGGGTTCACTTCTACACTTTCAAACTCAAACTCTCTCTTCCTTCTCTCTCAGATCCACTATGTTTACTCTTTTATTACACCTCTTCATGATGGGCTTGGGTGGTGGCAGCAACCGCGGCAATGACGACTTGGGAGTGCGCTAAGGGCCTTCAGCCATGGGCAACTCCTCTATGGGTGTACTTGACGGGAGCAGTAGTGCTCCACAAGTAAGGACAAATATCACTGGAGGCCCTCAATCCTCAGCCCTTCCTCGATCGGCTTCAACCCTATAGAGGAGTTAGTTATAGAGGCAAAGTGTGCATTAGATGCAGAGTGAGCGCCAGAGCAGGCAACTAGCAGAGTGTGCATTAGATGCAGAGTTTAGATGGACCTACCAACGAGGGTCCTCTTGCCCTTTTTGACCTGGCTACCTATGCCACCGTCGAGATGTGGAGATATATCCTCAGGGACGGGGGGTGGCACCAGAGATCCTTCTTCGTGAGCCCGAGGGACAACTCGTTGTCCAGAACCACGTGGTATGTTTTCTTTCTTTCTTTTCTAATAACTTATATGTAAGAAAACTGCTTTCATTCTTTTTTTTTTATAAATTTCATTTAATCTTGCTGATGTTGAATGAAAACTTAAAACTATGTAGACTTATAATGCATGTATATGGTAGGACCATAACACTTAGAGATTCATGGAACATATTCCTAAAAAAACGAGAAAGAAAACTATGTTGATTTTGATTCTTGTTTTATGGTTGATTGTCTTGCATCATATTTTTTTTGCATAGACTATGTTGAAAAATTTCAATGTTGAACTTAGACACCATCTCATTTTATCTTTAGGCTGAATTTTTGCATTTATATATTTTTCTCTTTGTTTTGCATGAACACTATGTCTTGAACTTACCATTTCTTGGGGTTATTGTTTTACATGATGCTAGGTTTCGAACTTATCGTTAGTGTCCCCAGGTTGTGGTTTTGTGTTAAGATAGTTTTTCGACCATTTGACTACTAGTGCCATTTCACGTACTTCTAGCTTGAGACTTCATAGTTGAGAGTGATAGATAGTCGCTATTCTCTTTTCATCAAGTAGAGAAAGTTGTTCGAGCCTGTGTTGCAACCATTCTGTTTCTTCTAGCTAAGCTTCTATCATCACCTTAAGGGAAATAATTTCAACTTTGACAAGAAGGACAATTTCATTCTCATATACTAGAGAGTATGGGGCTGCCCCACTAGAAGATCTAACTAAATTCCGATAAGCCATAACAGAAAAGAGTAGTTTCTCATGCCAATATTTGTGTGTATCAACCATCTTTCGAAGGATCCTCTTAATATTTCTATTTTTGACGGCACCGTTCATTTGTGAACAGTAGCTAGCTGAATTGTGATGAGTGATCTTGAACTGTTAGCACAACTTTGTCATCATTGTGCTATTGAGATTTTGTGTATTGTCTAAGATGATGGAGTCTGAAAATCCATATTAGTAGATCATATTGTTCTTGACAAAATGGGTGACCACTCGTTCCATGACATATGTTTATGAGATAGCTTCAGTTCAATTGGTGAAATAGTAGATGATAACAAGGATGAAACAGTGGCCATTGGAGGTTTAGGGATGTGGGAATGGGATAGGAAAGCAAGAGAATCAAAGAAAATGAAAAACGAAGTACTCGCAAGGATGACGTGCTTGAGTTAAATCATAAAAACTTCTCAAAAAATGAACTTTCCTAAAATAAAGACTATCCTAAATTGATAAGAAGAAACATTCTTAAATCCAGATTATGTTGTAAGTAGCTTAGAGTCTTATCCTAAATTAATTTTAAGAAAATCCCCTAGCATCTATTATAACAATAAAATGAAAAAGCAAGACCAAAAGCTTGGGGCCACTATATCTAGAGTTAGTTGTCATGAGAGTTATGCTTGGATAATATGTTTTTGCAGGATTTTCGTCAAAATTGTGTTTAAAAGACCTTTTTTGTTGAACACAATACAAACTAAGAGAGAAGGTGAAAACATCTATTATTGTAATAATTGAGAAAATTGAATCAACTACGAATGATAAGTTACACAATATATAAAAAGAAACTAAAACCCTTGAAAACCCTAATTAATCTTATTGACTAAACTATCCTTTAACTAATAAACAAATAACAAAATTATCACTTTCACATCCTCTTTCAAACTTATGATGCGAGCCTAGTGAGCATTGAGAGTTTGCTAAGAAGAAAGCAAAAATGAGCCGAAGTATGAGTTAGTTGAAAAGCGCAACCCACACAATTATTTAAAATTTAGGTGTTAATGAAAAGAGAAACTGAGCCTTATAAGTCAAACAGAGGGGCCTCTCAATAGGCAATGTGGGACAATCTAAGACACGCCCTAGACCACATTAGTTAGATGCTAGGCACGCTGGGAGGAGACCAATCCAGCTCTGATACCAAGTTAAAAATTTTAGCCCACACAACTCCTTAAAATTCAGATGTTAAAGAAATGAGAAACTGAGCTTTATAAACCACAGAGAGAAGGGCCTCTCAATGATCGATGTAGGACAATCCAAGAGAGACTTGGTGAAAAAGTCGGCAAGTTGTAAAGACAAGGAGACAAAAGAAAGATTAATAGTACCAAGCTGAAGATGCTGACGAACAAAGTGACAATCAATTTCGATATGTTTCGTACACTCATGAAAAACAAAGCTATGGGTTATCTGGATGGCACTCTTGTTACCACAGTAAAGATAAGTAGGAGAGGAGAGAGAAACACCCAAATTAGATAATAACCATCTGAGCCACACAATCTCAGCGGTAGCATGAGCCAAGACACGATATTCAGCTTTAGTTGTAAAATGAGCAATGATGGATTGTTTCTTACTCTTCTAAAAAATGAGAGAGTCACCAAAAAACACACAATAACCAGTAATAGACTTGCAATCGGAGACATCGCCAGCCCAATCAGCATCAGCGAAAACCCGAATAGCCAAAGATGAAGAAAAAAATAATAATAAACTCTAAAAGATGGTACCCCGAACATAACATAAAATTCGGAGCAAAGCAGCCCAATGAGTTGAGCAACGAGTAGTGACAAATTGGCCAATGACATGCTATAAGATAGACCAAACTTCCAATTAGCTCGCGATAGACAATAGGATCTTCAAGGAGAACACAATCAGAAGGAGAGAACTTGACATGCAACTCAATGGGAGTGTCAACAACTTTATTATCAATAAAGCGAGCACGATGAATTACCTCATTAGCATATTTAGACTGAGATAAGAGATAACCCTCAAGTAAGGAAGCAACCTCTATACCAAGAAAATATCAAAGAGGACTCAAATCTTTCATCTCAAACTCACGAAATAGATATTTCACTTCAAAGATAGCAATAGAATCTAAATCGGTGATAATCATATCATCCACATATAAAAGCAGAATAACAATCTGAGCAATAAGAAGGTGGAGGAAAATAGAAAAACCATGAAAACTAAGGTTAAAGCCAGTCTGAGTAACAATAGACTGAAAGTGCTCATATCAGGCACGAGGAGATTTCTTCAAACCATAAATAGCCCACGAAGATGACATATAGAACCAGTGGGATAAGGTAGATCTGGAGAAGAACGCATATAGACTTCCTCATTAAGGTGTCAATTGAGGAAAGCATTCTTAACATCCAATTGAAAAAGAGATCACTGATGAACTGCGGCAATAGAGATCAAAGTGCAAACTGTAGTCATCTTAGCCACATGAGCAAATGTTTCTTCGTAATCAATCTCATACTCTTGAGCAAAACTTTTGGCAACTAATCGAGCTTTATAGCACTCCAGAGAACCATCAAAATGAATTTTTACTTTGTAAACCCACTTACAGCCAATGAGATTTTTATCAGTAGGCAATGGAACCAAATCTCAAGTATAAGTCTTCTGAAGAACACTTAATTCATCTTGCATAGCATTTATTCAATTTATATCAGTACAAGCTTTTTTATAGGATCGAGACTCAAAATAAGGGCCTAAGTTTTTTTTTAAAAAAAAATCTTAGAAGTTGAACATATGTAACTTTAAAATATTTAGAACTAATACTACTTTAATTATAAAATTATTTTGAAATTAAGGGAGCAATTTGTCCCATTGAATCGGTCTTTGCTCTCAATAGCAGAGAGGAAAGAGTTTGTTTGAAATGATTTTTTATTTTTAATTTTCTTAATTGAAATATAAAAAGAAAAAAGTTAAATTATTAGGAACTTAGCAAATGGAAGACACTTCTTGTGGGTTTTTTTTTTTTTTTGATATTTCAAGATGTTCGGAATAGTTTACGTGCACCTAAACTACCTCGACTAGTCCCTAGGGACCAATTCCATCGCCACTACTTGTATTTTTTTTATAAAAAAAATTCAAAATTGAGAAGCTTTTTGAACTCTTTTATTTTATTTTAAAATGATGAGTTTGTATTTCAATTATAGGCTTTTTAACTAATTTGTAATATGCAATAACTAGGGTATGACCCGTGCTTAAAGATACTTTCGATTAATTTAAAATTTTTTAAGAAACGTACAGTTATCCCTCCAAGCATTCTCAATCAATTATTTAAAATAAACAATCCAACCAATGAAAATTTACAAAAAAAGAATTACATAATAGATGTTATGTACAATTTTTTTTATAATAAAATTTTTCAAAATTAATATTTTAATAAAACATTTTCTAGCTATGACACATACCTTTAAAAGACACTTTCAAATCAATTTTTTCTACTTAATTATTAAAAAATTCTTGCACTCTTTTGTACATAAAGTGTGATTAATACAAAAATCAAAATATTAACATAAAAAGTAAATTAAATGAACTATTGAATTTTTTAAAAAAATTATTATTATAATTAAAATGTTTAAAATTTTAAAAATAAAACAAATAAAAATAAATTCTTACATTATATAGAGTTTAAAGATTAAATTAGAAAGTACCCATAATTTCGTCATAAGCCAATTTATTAATCAATCAAGCATTCACAAGAAAAAAATAATTTTCTTAATTAAAAAAATTTAATTCAAACCCCTCACAAAAAATAAAACGAAAGACAAATCTTAAAGAGACATAGAAAGTTACGTAGTTCACATAGTTTCGCCTTTCTCCATATGTATAATATAATAAATTCATATACAATTATAATTTTCACAATCCAAAAATAAAAATCCTACACTATGTATAATAAACTATAAAGTTCTCATAATTTCCTTAACAGTTTTTTTTTTATAAATAAAAAATCATTCAAACCAAGTTTCTATCAAAAGTAACCAAAACATTATTTTTAATTTTTAATTTTTAGATAAAAAAAACAACAATTTTTAGTTTTAGTTTTCAAATGGGAAGAACATATTTTCTCCACAAAAAAATAGTCATTAGTTTTTTTTTTAAAGGATGCATTTTAAGTTGTCACATAATGCAAATTTTCTTATATTAGAAAAAATTAATTCTACAATTTTTTATTGAAGGCATCCAAAACAACACTTGTTCAATAAAATAAATTCATTTTTTAGAAAGAAGAAAAAATTTCTAAAAATTCTGTTTTATTTTTTAAAAAAAAGTTTCAAAACATTTATATATCAAATCTAAATATTAA
>JAUMHN010427241.1:0-34481 GCA_032360265.1 Heliamphora ciliata
AGCTCTCATGTTGGATGAGGAGGTTGGAGTTCGAGGAGAGTTACCTCCGGTGGTGTGCGACTATTCTGATGTCTTTCCAGATGATTTGTATGAGTTGCCACCAAGCCGTGAGGTAGAGTTCTCTATTGACCGGGTTCCCAAAGCTGCTCCCATATCTATACCGTCCTATCATTTTGCACCAGCTGAGTTGCGTGAACTCAAGGTGCAGTTACAGGAGTTACTAGATAGGGGGTTTATACGTCCGAGTACTTCTTCGTGGGGAGCCCCTGCTCTTTTTGCAAAGAAGAAGGATGGATCTTTGCGTCAGTGTATCGATTATAGAAAATTGAACCAGGTGACAATGAAGAACAAGTATCCAATGCCGAGGATAGACGACTTGTTTGATCAGCTGCAGGGTTCGAGTTGCTTCTCAAAGATAGACATAAGGTCGGGATATCACCAGTTGAGGATTAGAGATGAGGACATAGCGAAGACCGCCTTTAGGACTCGCTACGGTCACTATGAGTTTTTGGTTATACCGTTCGGTCTGACGAACGCGCGCCAACTACTTTCATGGGTCTGATGAACCAGATTTTTCATCCTTACTTGGACAGCTTTGTGGTAGTGTTTGTGGATGATATTCTTATATATTCATCCACTAGGGAGGCACATGAGGATCACCTGCGGATCGTCCTACAGACTTTGAGAGAGCATCGTTTGTACGCGAAGTTCGAGAAGTGTGAATTTTGGATGTCCGAGGTGAGATTTTTGGGACACATAGTGTCGACAAATGGGGTAGCTGTGGACTCGTCAAAGACAGATGCTGTGACCAGTTGGGAGCAACCGAAGAGTGTCTTTGAGACACGTAGTTTTCTGGGTTTAGCCGGTTACTATCGACGATTCGTGAAGGACTTTGCTAGACTCGCTGCACCGATGACGCGTCTGACTCGGAAGGGAGTTGTGTTCGCTTGGAATGAATCCTGTGAGTCAGCTTTCCAGGAGCTAAAGATGAGGTTGACCAGTGCGCCAGTGTTGATCATTCTAGAGCGAGGCTTGGGGTATACTGTATATTGTGATGCTTCACATGGCGGTCTTGGATGTGTTCTGATGCAAGAGGGTAAGGTTATAGCCAACGGTTCCCGGCAATTGAAGATGCACGAGTGGACCTATCCTACGGATGATTTGAGTTGGCAGCTGTGTTCTTCTCTTGGAAGGCATAGCGTCACTATCTGTATGGTGAGCATTTCGAGGTTTTCTCCGATCACAAGAGCATAAAATACTTATTTTTGCAGAAGGACCTAAACTTACGCCAGCAACGGTGGATGGAGTTGTTAGAGGATTGCGACTTTGACTTACAGTATCATCCTGGGAAGGCCAACGTGGTAGCAGATGCGCTCAGTAGGAGATCTCACGGGTCGTTAGCTTCTATGGTTATATGCGAGTAGGACATGCTTGCAGATGTTAGGGAGTTTGATTTGTACCTCAGGGACATTGAGACGGGTGCCACCTTATTTTTTATAGTTACTCGACCAGCATTGGTCGCACGTGTATTAGAGGTTCAGCAGATGGACCAAGAGGCTCAGAAGATACGAGACCGCGTTGCTAGTGGCGAGGATACAGCAGGTTGGACTGTGGGTTCTGATCAGAGTCTGAGGTTGGCAAGCAAGTTGTTTGTGCCAGAGTCATGCTGAGCAGAGTTATTACATGAGTGTCATCATTCTCGTCTTACCGTGCATTCTGGAGGCACAAAGATGTACCATGAGTGTCATCATTCTCGTCGTCAGTTTTGTTGGACATGGATGAAGGGAGATGTGATCCAGTTTGCTTCTCGATGCCTCACCTGCCAGCAGGTAAAGGCGAAGCACCAGAAACGGACAGGATTGCTATAGTTGTTGCCTATATCAGAGTGGAAGCGGGAGCACATCATGATGGAATTTGTGTCAGGATTTCCTCAATCACCTAGGAGACACGACGCCGTGTGGGTTGTGGTTGATAGGTTGATGAAGTCTACACACTTTCTCCCTATCCGCGTGAGGGATTCGGTGGAACGACTGAATAGCTTGTACGTCAGGGAGGTAGTTAGATTGCACGGAGTGCCGGTACCTATCGTCTCAGACCGAGATCTGCGCTTCACTTCGCACTCTTAGCAGAGTTTGCAGGAGTCCTTGGGGACGAACTTGATGTCCAGTACTATTTTTTAGCCCCGAACGGATAGCAAGTCAGAGAGGACCATACAGATTCTAGAGGATATGCTGAGAGCTTGTATCCTTGACTTCAGAGGTTCATGGGAGGATCATCTACCTTTAGCAGAGTTTGCATACAATAATAGCAATTAGTCCAGTATTGGGATAGCACCGTATGAGGCTTTATATGGTAGACCGTGTAGATTGCCCATGTGTTGGACAGATGTGGGAGAGACCACAGTCTTGGGACCAGACATGGTACGGGAGACGACAGAGAAGGTTGTTGTGATATGCCAACGCCTACTGACAGCGCAAAGTCGCCAGAAGAGTTATGCAGATCAGAGGAGGCGACCTTTGGAGTTTGTAGTGGGGGATCACGTGTTTTTGAAGGTCTTGCCACGTAGAGGTTTGATGAGATTTGGTTATAGCGGGAAGCTGTCACCGCGTTTTATTGGACCATTTGAGAACCTTGATAGGATTAAGGAGGTTGCTTACCGTCTGGCTTTACCACCTCAGTTAGCATCTGCGCACAACGTGTTTCACATTTCTATGCTTTGGAAGTACGAGCCTGATCCTTCACATGTGATAGATTTGGTTGAGTTGCGAGTTGAGGAGGATGCCACTTATGAGGAGCGTCCAGTGAGGATTCTTAACACAAAGGAGCGAGTGTTGCAGGACAAAACCATTGCTTATGTCAAGGTCTTATGGCTTCATCACAGGATTGAAGAGGCTATATGGGAGTTGGAGTCTAAGATATGTGCTAGATACCCGGAGCTTTTCCTTTTGTGACCTTGTAGTGAATTTCGGGGGCAAAATTTCTTAAGGGGGAGAGTTGTGAGACCTGGACCCATCTCTTTTTGAGACTTATATGTATATATGATGTGTTTTGCATATATATGTCTGCGGTGTATGATTTACTCGTTTTGATACATGTTTCTGTTTATCTGAGCATGCGGGGTTGGTTCCCGGTGTTGTAGGGAGTTGCCGTGCGAATTTCAAAAATTCAAAAAAAAAGATATTTTGGAGGCCTATAAATATCGGAACTTAGATATTTTATAAAAAGATATTTTGAAAACTTAACTCCTAAGTTTTCTCCAAATTCTCTCTGCCTTCTCTCTAACTTCTCGGGGGCCTGGAGCTTAGTTTTTAACGGACCATCTGCTGATCCTTAGTATCGGCATCGAGGGCTTTGCAACCATCTAGTCAGAATTTGATTCTGACGAAGCTCGAATTTACACGTGGATCGAGACGTCAGATTTTTTACCCAATGAGGTAGGATTTCATATTTTACTATTGTATAAGGGATATATATGTAATCTTATGATGTTTTACCGTTTAAAAACGCATGAAAAGATGATTTGTGTTTTAGATTGAGTTTTGGGTTTAAACCATTTTTCGGCGTTCGGTTAGATGAAATCGAAAGAGGGATGTTCCTTTCAAGGTTTTATGATAACCTTGAGCTGGGTATGCTTTTAGGTATCAAAACGGGAGTTTTTGAGGCTTGATCTAAGGTTTGAAAATCAAAATCGTAGCTCAAAACATGATCTGGGCTGGTTCAGTCGACTAAACCCATGAGTTCAGTCGACTGGATCATCATGTGGGAGGTTCAGTCGACTGGACCTTGGAGGTCAGTCAACTGAAGTGGCTTCTGTTTTGGGTTTTCAATTTCAATGTGTTTTTCAGTCGACTGGAGGGTGAGTCTAGTCAACTGAACCTGGTTTTTTTGGAAAATGATATGTTTTGGTTCAAACTTTCCTCGTGCGATGTTTATCCAAGGTTTTTATGAGATTCTATGGTTTCAAAAAGGGTTACCATAAGTTTTCAAAAGATGGTTTGAAAACGGAGCTATGGGAAAACGTGTTTATTAAAGGTTTGGAGCTAGCCCGTGGGGTTGAGTCTCAACTTCTAAAAAGTTTTGATGAAATATGTGTTTACATGTTTTGGTTTGATCTTCATGGTTCATGGATTGGATCACATATATATACATGTGTTATATATATATGCTTTGTTAGTTAGTTTGAAATGTTATCCATAGATGTATCGAGACAATGGGTTTGTGAGTGGGCTTCCATTGCTCCTTGGTGAAAGTCTAGAAACGTGCGCAGAGTAGGTGCCTACGTGCCTTCGGGTTAGTCCCTGTAAATTAGGTGGTTGGGTGCTTAGTGCCCTCGGGCTGTGATCCCATAAACTAAGTGGTTATCAGGTGCTTAGTGCCTCCAGGGGCAGTCCCGTAAACTAAGTTTTACATTGTCGTAACTCCGTATAGAACTTTTCATTATCTAGCTCATCTTAAGTGGTTCAAGACTAGGATAATGGGAAGGAGTCTATAGCAGTTACCTTGTCTGGTATGGCAGAGTCGGTACATAGGATCTCGTTTATCTTGTCTCCTCGATTGATTATTGTCCCAAGTGGAGAATGTTGTTTTACTGCTTTCCCTTAACTGTGGCATGATAACTCTCAGGTTTATGTGCATAGTTTCAAGGATGAAAATTATAGTTTTCAGATGGAAAACTGGTGGTTTTTGTGAGAAAACCGTGTTGGCTTTTGTGGTCGAGCTAGCTCCCACCATATGATTGCATATCCTGATTTACAGCTTTATAGTCTGTTCCTATTGAGCTTTGGCTCACGTGGTGGGTTTTTCTAAAAACTTTTTCAGGTGGACGTGAGGAGATGACCTAGATGCCCGTTGAGACAGAAGACTAGATGTAGTTTCTCCTGTTTTGTACATGTACCTTTAACATGTGATGCCTGTTTCAGAAGGTAGGATTTGTACGCCTTTTTGGCGATATACTTACTTATGTATGAGAATGCATGTTTACAGTTTTATGAGAGTTCAACTGTCGGAATTTTCTTCAGATGTTATATTTGATTTCCAACTGTAAAACCTATTTTCTTAAATTCGTATTTTGGTGGGCTTTCGCGTGACCCGGATGTTTGGGGCGTGACAATGGCTGTAGTGATCAAGTCCTATTAAGTCAACTCTGGTGATTCCCGGCATGGAATTCCTGTTATAATTTGGGTGCATTTTGGGTTGGGCATCTACATTTCATACACGCATGTTTATTGACTTATCTTCTATCATGTCATAAATTTGTCTGTCTCCTTGACTATAAACTGTACTTGGTGTTTTATGGTATGTGTTATGGTAAATTTTGTGCTGTGAGATTAGTTAGAAGGTTAGAGTGTTTTGTTTCTGGGCCTTGGCTCATAGCATTCGTGCCACAGGTAGGATGAAATTCTTAGAGGAAGTCGTCCTAGGGGGAGAAGAAGAGTTTGAAGAACATGGTGAGTTCCAAGAACACATGGATTTCGTTGATGCATTCTGAGGAGTCGAGACATCTACTTTTATGCTTATATTTAGTTCTCTCGTGCTCAGTATAATTTTTGAAATTTCTTGGTGAAACTATAATATTTATGTACTTTTAAACGGTTCAGAACTCCTTTATGATATAATAATTAACGTATGTAAATATGAATGAATGGCTAGAATATTCTTTTATTTATATTTATGTATGTCCCGACATACACGGAGGACGGGGAGTCACAGCACAGGTGCAAAGGCAGCTAATGGGTCAAAAGCTTGTGTGAAACATGTTTAGAAGTGCTATTTATTGGTATCTAGTGTGTAGATTCGAGAGCAACTAATCATATATGCATTTCTTCGTAAGGGTTCTAGAAAACCAGACAACTCAATGATGGAGAGATATACCTACACATGGGTAATAATACAAGGATTGTAGCAATTGCATGGGGTGACGTCACTCTCAGTTTTAGTATAGAATGATTTTTAATATTAAAATATTGTCTTTATATACATTTCATTAGAAGATTACAATGATTTCTAGGCCTCCGAAGGATTCACAATCAACCACCATGATCAGATTTCGTGGAAAATCAAAATAAAATAAAATAGTAATCATAAAACCATGCAATCAAATAGGCAATATATAACAATTAGAGCCCGAATTAGATCACCTACAAAAGAAAGTTAGCACAGATCTATATCTACCTAAACCCCTATTTTGATTCATATACATAATCAAAGACTGCTTTGATACCAATTGTTGGGTCCAAAAACCAAGATCCTTAGATAATGTATATGAATCAGTTAAAAACAATTCGAATGGACAAGTGTCAAAATAGGCTCCAAATTAAAACTTTTTTATATCGAACAATAAAAAATATAAACCTAGTATGACTCCTAAAGTTAGAAAAGAATCATATCTGCGAAATTTGTCTGGTTTGATTTCGGTTTCTACAACAAACTTTAGTCTATAAATCGCCATAGTTTTTAACTCGCAGTCTATTCTCCAATCAAACCTTCTGTTATATTCTCGAATGCCCAGAACATGATTATAATGTGGATTATATTCTTCGTGTTCTACAAACCCTGATTGGCTAGATATAGTTTTCAGAAAAAAAAACGTAAAAAACCTAATCTTGAGGACAGATTGACTAAATCTGGTGGTCAGGGTTTATAACTACAATTTTATAGATTATAGTAGGAATCTGTGGAGTAAATAAAACATGTGCTCCTAATGTACTTATGAAATTCAACTTCAACTCAGAAGTAATTTTATAAAATAATAAATTATAATTCATTCCACTAAATAATTTTAATTGCACTTCTAACCTTATTTTCAAAATCGAATTATTTGAACTCCTGTTATTAAATGCTTATTTATTCTCTTTCACGTTAAGATTACAAATACCCGCTGATAAAATTAAAATACTGACATTTTTATTTAATCCGCTTCTTCAAAAAAATTTTAAGACCTTCCACTTAACTTATTTGATATGTCGAATTATAAAATCCATCTACAAGGTTTGGCACGGTAAAAAATTATAAGTTTTCTCAAGAGAGTGTCATCAATCCAGATCACGGGACGTGGATTCCATTAACAATTGATATCCACCATATAATTAAGGCCATTATCCAACTCACCGAAATTATTGACTCGTAAAATATTGTACTCTCTAATAAATTAAATTAACAAATATTAAATATACGTGTTTAATAATTATTTGGAGATTAAGAGCATAAGCATTCATAATAACCATGGGGTGTAAATTAATTTATATAGTTAATATAAAATTAATTAATCTAACACTTTCCTATTCAGTACACACAAAGTATACTAGCACAATGAGTCAAAACAATTATTGTTTCCCGTAGCTAAGACAAATCTACTAATACATTGTGCTATAATCGTACCGATGGTGTGCCTAATTCTATCTAAAACTGTGAACTAGAAACTTATATTTTACAAGAATCGATAATATGATCTTTTGTATATAAATCAAACTCTATACACCAGATTAATTACTATGCAAAATAAAATACACCCATGTATAATATTAAATAAATAATAAAATACATACATTTATTCATGAAGATTCTCATAAAAATAGAAAAAACTATGTAATTATGAAAATCTTGCAGCGGTTTCTATAATTTTCATAAAATACTAAATTATAATTAACACCACTAACAAACTATAACTGCACTCTTAGCTAGAATCTCAAGACTAATTTGCATTGAGCTCCTGTTATTAAATGCTTAACTCATCTCCCCAAGTTAAGATTTTTAATACCCGCCAATTAAATTTAATTATTAATAATTTAATTTAATCGGTAACTTTAAAATTTCTTAAACCCTTCTGCTTAACTTATTCAACCGCTGGATAATTAAATTCACTTGTAGGGTTTGATCCGATCAAAACTTATAAACTTACTTAAGAGTGTATCGTCAATTACAAACAGTCGAAACGTGAATTTCGTAAATAATTAATATTCACCATATAATTAATACCGTTATTCAACACACCGGGGCTATAAACTCATAAAAGATCACACCCTCTAATGAATCAAAATAATGATTATTAAATATACGCAAAAAATAACTATTTCAAGATTAAAAGTATAAACACTTCTAATAATTTTAGAGTGTGAATTAATTTATATAGTCAGTATAAAATTAATTACCCCAATATGGTCATGTTCAATATATACAAAGTATACCAGCACAACGAGTCAGAACAATAAACGACACTATTATTTATTTTTCGTAACCAAGATAAGCCTACTAGAACTCTGTGTTACAGTCGTACTGATTGTTTTTCTATTTCTATCTAAACTGTGAACAGAAACTTATATAATGCAAGAACCTATAATCTGGTCTTCCGTGTGCAAACTGTACTCTACACATCAGATTAAATACTGTACAGAATAACGGACAACCATGCATAACATTAAAGAAATAATATTACATACATTGCTCATTAAAATTCTCATAAAATGAAAATAATTTTATTAAAAAATAAAATTAAATACTAAAACCAAAATAAATCCATGATTTTTAGTATACAACCCTGACAATCTCTCACTTATGCCTAAAACTATGCTGTCATACATCTGACTCCCATATCCTTTACATGACTATCGAAAGTCTTAGCCGAAAGGCTCTTCGTAAAAAGATCTGGAAGGCTGTCTCCTAATACAATTTTAGTCACAGTAACATCACCACTTTGTATGATTTCTCGTCTACATAAAGTACTAGAAAGATCACCACGCTTTCGTCACGCTTCTTGTACAGACATGACTCATCTAGACTTTGATCAAAATCATAAGACTTTATAGCTTGATCAAACTGACTGTTCCAAGACCTCAATGCCTGCTCAAGTCCATAAATGGATCTCTTAAGCTTACACAACATGTGCTCTTGACCCTTTGTAATGAATCCATCTGGTTATATCATATAGATACACTCGTCAAAAAAAGCTGCCTTGACGTCCATTTGTCAGATTTCGTAATTTAAATGTGCGGCAATGGATAAGAGAATCCGGATAGACTTAAGCATGGTTACTGACGAAAAAGTTTTCTCATAATCGATCCCTTCTTTCTGAGTGAACCCTTTAGCAACAAGCCTAGCTTTGAAGGTTTCAACCTTTCCGTCTACTCCTCTCTTCCTCTTATAGATCCACTTGCATCCAATGGATTTTATCCCTTCGGGTGGTTCTACAAATTCCCAGACCTGATTGGAATACATAGATTCTATCTCTGAATTTATAGCCATTTGCCAAATATCTGCATCTTTGTCTTTTAATGCTTCATTGTAGTTACATGGCTCGGTATCTAGCTCAGTCAGGATCTTGCCAAACGACTCTCCCAAGAACATATACCAATCAGGTTGATGAATAACCCTTCCAGTACAATGAGGCACTATTTGTGTCTGTATACTAGCAGTAACAGGCTGTGCAAAATCTAAATCCTATGCATCAGCACTTTGTTCTTGATTTGCACCTGTCCCGATAATCCTCCCACTACAACGAGGCAATAGAATATCAGTGACTTGTGGTTTCTCTTCCGTTCTACTGGTATTTCCTCTCAGTTCTTCCAGAATAATTTTGCTATTGGGCTTGTGATCCATAATATAATCTTCTTCCAAGAATTGGACATTGGTGCTAACAATGACCTTCTGATCCTTAGGATTATAAAATAGACCATCTTTCGTTCCCTTGGGATACCCCAAAACGAATCGAGTAAACTTGAATAACTAATCATGGATCTTACCATCTCCATAAGAGTCCTATATCTTCTTTCTGCTGCACCATTTTGCTGTGGAGTGTCAAGAACAGTAAACTGAGATGTAATCCCCTCTAATAACAAGTAGTCCTTAAACTCTCTCAAGAGGTATTCCCCTGTTGCCCGCCACAACACTGTGCCGCCAACTTGTCGAGGCTTTTTCGACCTCGTTCTGAACTCAGTTTTTAACATACATTATATCAAGAGAAAGCTCTCAAAAAGTACTATTTTTCTATGTAAAAATATTCTCAAAAACAACTTGGAAAACCGCTGGAAAACTACCTGAAACGGACTGTTGCCGCTCACCAACGCCACCGCCTTTAACCGCCAACTTCCCGAGGCCGTTTCGGCCTCATCCGAACTCTGTTTTCAACGTACTTTATGTCAAAAGAAAGCTTTCAAAAAATACTATCTTATTGTAAAAAATTCTTCTCGAAAATAGTCAAAAAAACTGTTGAAAAACTGTCTAGAAGCTACTGTTGTAGCACCGCCACCGCAAGAAAAAATCGCTGCTATTTTTTTCTTTTTTTTTAATGCATTGTTTGGCCCAAATTTTTTTTGATTTTGACAATATTTTAAGGTATATTTTACTGCTATTTTATATTTAAAAAACTTCCCAATAAATAGTCCCAAAATGGCCTAAAAATTCATAAAAATTGTCGTTGAACCGCCGCCGGCAAAGCCGTCGAAACTGGGCTATTTTGGTGATTTTTTCTTACTATTTTTGACTTATTTTTTATGCTATTTTGTATACATAAATATTATAAAAAAATCACCGAAAAAACCATTAAAATTTACCGCCAGTTCCGCTTCTCTTCTTCGTGTTCTTGGACATGTTCAACCTGTTCTTAAATAATCTAAACAGATATTTGAACACATAAAACTAGCTATTACATCGATCCTATGTCCCAAAAGCTCACAATCAATCTACCACGATCAACCCTCGTGGTTAAAAAAAATAATAATTAAATTTAAATCATCATCCACGCATTCAATCAAATATAAAAATAAATGATGATTATAAAATCGATATTAGAACGCCTGCAAAATAAAATTAGCAACAGTTCTAAATCTATCCGACCCCGATAACCGTAAATAAAAAATAAAACGGCTCTGATACCAATTGTTGAAGGCAATACTGCCAAAATCATTATTTTTCTAAACGATTTTGGTAAAAAATTAACTGGACGGGCAAATGCCGAAACGGACTCTAGATAAAAATTTTGACGTCGAACGATCAAAATAAAATTCTTGCAACCAAAGTTAATTTAGAAGAATACCTTTTGTCGATCTAACCTTCGGCTACAACTTGATTATGAATTGAAGCTCCAATCAGATCTTCTACTGTATTCCCTTACGCGATCCTCGAATGTAGTGTGGGCTACGATCCTCCGAGAACTCGTACCGACAGAATCTCGATATATTTAAGTCTTGAAAGACAAAAATAATATCATAATAATAATGATATAAAATCATCAAAACTAGTTCATTCTACCCGCATATATATAGGGCTACAGCAGGGACCTGGGGAGTAATTATGAGTTAGACTTCTTGTGGAACACAGATACCTACTAGAGATTTCTACAATTATGGAAAGACATGCAGCGGTTTCTGCAATTTTGATAAAACACTGAGTTATAGTTCACACCACTAAAGAACTGTAATTGCACTATAATCCATAATCTCAAGACCCTCTTGCATTGAGCTCCTGTTATTAAATACTTACAATTTCTCCCCACGTTAAGATTCTCGATACCCGGCAATTAAATTTAATTACTGATAATTTAATTTAATTGACATCTTCATATTCCTTAAACCCTTCCGCTTAACTTATTTGACCGCCGAAAAATCAAATCCACTTGGAAGGTTTGGCCCAGTCAAAACATATAAGCATCTTTGAGGGGGTATCGTCAATCCCGATATATCAGGACGTGGATTCCGTCAATAATTAATATTTTTCATATAAATAATACCGCTATCTAACTTACCGAGAATATAGACCCATATAAGATCGCACCCAATAATGAATCAAAACAACGAATATTAAATATATGCAAATCAATAATTATTTTAGGATTAAGAGGAAAAGCACTATTCTTAATAACCTTGGGGTATGAATTAATTTATATAGTCAGTACAAAATTAATTACCCCAAATGTCCTATTCAATACACACAAAGTGTACTAACACAGAGAGTCAGAACAATAGACGACACTATTATCTGTTCCCCGTAACTAAGACAGGCCTACTAAAACTCTATGCTATAATCGTGCCGATGGTATGTCCATTTTCATATATAGTGTGAACATAAAATTTATATTCTGCAATAACCTAAAATCTGATCTTCTGTGTGTAAGCAGCGACTTTTACAATTTTATAAAATACTAAATTATAGTTCACACCCCTAAAGAACTATAACTGCACTCTTAGCCAGAATCTTAAGACTAATTTGCATTGAGCTCTTGTTATTAAATGCTTAACTCATCGCTCCACATTAAGATTTTTGATACCCGCCAATTAAATTTAATTATTGACAATTTAATTTAATCAGCATCTTTAAAATTTCTTAAGCTCTTCTGCTTAACTTAGTCAACCGCTAGATAATCAAATCCATCTGCAGGGTTTGGTCCGGTCAAAAATTATAAGCTTCCTTGAAGGTATATCGTCAATCCCAAACATTCGAAACGTTGATTTCGTCAATAATTAATATTCACCATATAATTAATACCGTTATTCAACTCACCAGAACTATAAACACATAAAAGATCGCACCATCTAATGAATCAAAACAATGAATATTAAATATACGCAAATAACAATTATTTCAATATTAAGATTATAAGTACTTATAATAATTTTGGGGTGTGAATTAATTTATATAGTTAGTATAAAATTAATTACCTCAATGTGGTCCTGTTCAATACACACAAAGTGTACTAGCACAACGAGTCAGAATAATGGATGATGTTATTACCTATTTTTCGTAACAAAGATAAGCATACTAGAACTCTGTATTACAATCATACTGATTGTTTGCCATGTCTATCTAAACTGTGAACAAAAACTTATATTCTGTAAGAACCTTTAATCTTGTCTTCCGTGTATAAGCCGTACTTTACACACCAGATTAATTACTATACAGAATAAAGGACAACCATACATAACATTAAAGAAATAATATTGCATACATTACTCATTAAAATTCTCATAAAATAAAAAATAATAATTTTATTAAAAAATAAAATTAAATACTAAAACCAAAATAAATCGATAATTCTTAGTATAGAACCCTGACAATCTCTCAATTATGCCAAAAACTATGCTGTCATACATCTGACTCCCATATACCCTTTACATGACACTATCGAAAGTCTTAACCGGAAGGCTCTTTGTAAAAGAATCTAGAAGGTTGTCTCCTGAAACAATCTTGGTCACAACAACATCACCACTCTGTACAATTTCTCGTATAAGGTGATACTTACGTTCAATGTGCTTTCCTTTCTTGTGGACTCATGGCTCCTTTAAGTTTTCAACCATTCTGCTATTATCACAATAAAGTGTAATAACCGATTGAACTGAATGCACTACATCTAGATCCAACAACTTATAGCTCCTCCATACAATTGTTAAGATATTGCATCACATATTTAATTGATAAATCTATCAATTACTACTCTATAACACAATTATTACGATACTGGCATACAGATATAAAGTTTGCAACCACTCTGCTATTGTCACAATAAAGTGTAATACTCAGCCTCCATGGTAGAATCAGCATTGCAGTACTGCTTGATACTCCTACAACTTATAGCTCCACCTTCCAAGGTAAATAAATATCCTGAGGTAGACTTACGAAAATCTTTATCTGACAGAAAATTCGAGTCTGTGTATCCTAAATGTACTAGACTGTTTGCCTTGTAAACCAACATATAATCATTCGTCCTTTTTAGGTACTTGATTATATTCTTTACCGTAGTCCAATACTCCTGCCCTAGGTTAGACTTGTTAGGATTAGTATACTGAAAATCATATTTTTAATATTTAATTTTATTTTAATAAAATTAATTTTTTATTTTATGAGAATCTTTATAAGCAATGTATGCGTATCATTTCTTTAATGTTATACATGGATATTCAATATTATGTATAATATTTAATCTAGTGTGAAGAGTACAGTTTGCCCACAGAAGATCATATTTTAGGCTCTTACAGAATATAAGTTTTATGTTCACAGTTTAGATGAAAATAGAGATATCATCGGTACGACTGTGGCATAGAATTTTAGTAGGCCTTTCTTGCTTACGAGGAACAGATAATAGCATCGTCTATTGTTTCGACTCTTTATGTCGTACACTTTTTGTGCATCAAATGGGACATTTGAGAAAATTAATTTTATGCTGACTATATAAATTAATTTACACCCCAATGTTATTATGAATAGTGCTTATTCTCTTAATTCTGAAAGAATTATTGATTTGCGTATATTTAATATTCGTTATTTTGATTCATTAGAGAGTGCAATCTTATATGAGTCTATATTTCTGGTAAGTTAGATAATGATATTATTTATATGGTGAATATTAATTATTGACGGAATCCACGTCCTAAATGATTGGGATTGACGATACCCTTTTAAGGATGCTTATAAGTTTTGGGGCCAAACTCTGCAGGTGGATTTGATTATTTGGCGATCAAATAAGTTAAGCGGAAGGGCTTAAGAAAAATATCAAGATGCCGATTAAATTAAATTATCAGTAATTAAATTTAATTAGCGGGTATTAGAAATATTAACGTAGGGAGAAATGATAGGCATTTAATAACAGGAGCTCGATGCAAGATGGTCTTGAGATTATGGGTCAAAGTGCAATTATAGTTTTTTAGTGGTGTAAATTGTAATTCAGTATTTTATGAAAATTATAAAAATCGCTACAAGTTTTCTATAATTGCAGATATCGCTATGAGATTTGCTTAATTGCGAAAACTACTAATACGTGTCTATGTTTCACTGGAAGTCTTACTCATAATTACTGCACAGGTCCCTACTGTAGCCCTATAATATGCGGGTAGACAGAACTAGTTTCACAACTTATCTTCTAAGACTAAAGCTTTCTAGGTTCTACCAGTATGAGTTCTCGATAGGAGTATCAACTTGGATTCAAATCATAGTTGAAGATTCGACCGATAAAAATGTATTCATCTAAATTAACTTCGGATGCACGGGTTTTATTTTAATTGTTCGTCATCAAAAATTTTATTTGGATCATGTTTTAGCGTTTGCCTATCTAGTTCATTTTTTCTCGTTAATCGTTTGTAAAAACAAAAATATTGGCAGTTTTGCCTCTAGTAATTGGGATCAGAGCCAACTTTTTTTGTTTACGATTATCGGAGCTGGATAGTTTTAGAACTATTGCTAACTTTGTTTTCTAAGCATTCTAATCTCGATTTTATGATCATCATTTAATTTCATATTTAATTGAATGGTTGTAAATGGTGATTAATTTTTTTAATTACGGAGGTTGACCGTCATAGATCGAATGTGAGCCTTCGGATTATAAGATCGATGTAATAATTAGTTTTTATTTTTAAAATATCTATTTAGATTAATTAAGAATAGGTTGAACATATCCAAGAACGCGAAGAATAGAAGCAGCACCGACGGTAGTTCGGGTTTTTACAAGCCACGGATCACGATAAGTTTTTAATGATTTTTAAACATTTTTTTCTGGTGGATTTTTCTGCAATATTTACAAATAAAAAATGGCATAAAAATAAGTCAAAAATAGCAAGAAAAATTAACCAAAACAGCCCAGTTCCGGCTGCTTTGTTGGCAGCAATTCGGCAGTGATTTTTATGATTTTTTGGGTCATTTTTTAGACTATTTCTGCGATAATTTTTTAAACATAAAATAGCAGTAAAACATGCCTCAAAATATTGGCAAAAATTAAAAAAAAAATTAGGTCAAAATCACAACTCAAATAGGCGGCAAATAGGCCGACAGCAGCAGTGTCTTCTAGATAGTTTTTCGACAATTTTTTGGCTATTTTTGAGTAGATATTTTGACAGAAAGATTCTACTTTTCAAGATCTTTTCAAAAATATAAAGTACGTCAAAAATGGAGTTTGGGAAGAGGTTGAAAAAGTCTCGAGAAGTTGGCGATTTTAGACGACGGCACATAGGAGCGGCGACAGTCTGTTCCAAGAGATTTTTTGGCATTTTTTGAGCTATTTTGGAGCAGATGTTTTATGAAAAAATAGTCTTTTTTTAGAGCTTTCTTTTGGTATAAAATACATAAAAAATGGAGTTCGAAAAGAGGTCGAAAAAGCCTCAGGAAGTGGGCAACGAGTGCTGTTGCGGCTAACGGCGTTTTTCTTGGCTCGAATAGTTTTTTTGCTCGTTTTTTGGGCATTTTTCCAGTATATTGTGTGACAAAAAAATTTGATATTTCCAGAGCTTTCCAACGGTATAAAGCTTGTCGAAAATGGAGCTCGGATGAGGTAGCCGTAGCCGCCTAAAAGCGGCGCTAGCGGCGGCTGGTGGTGGGCCGGCAGTTTCTCTCTCTCAGAGTTTCTTTGTGTTGATTTTCTGATAGATACACGACTGATTTGATATATATTGATATATTAAATAGTATTAAGGAAGCCTGATGCAAACAGAACACAAGAATTAGAGATAAAAGAGGATTATTTCAGCTTATCCTCTTCGAAACCCTTTCTTGGAATCCTACATACTAAAACGAGTAAGAATATCATCGATATAATTTACTTGTGATAAGCCTAACATCTTTTATTTTTGATCTCACACAAGCCTGATCATAAGGGTGTGACTGCTTCTCCCAAGTCATTCATATTGAATTGCCCAGATAACCATACTTTAACCATAGATAATGCTCCCACATCATTTTTGATGAGTAAGATATCGTCTACATAAAGTACTACAAAAATCACCACGCTTTCATCATGCTTTTTGTACATACAGGACTCATCTGGACTCATCTGGACTCTGATTAAAATCATAAGATTTTTTGACTTGATCAAATCGAGTGTTCCAAGATCTCGATGCCTGCTTAAGTCCACAAATGGGTCTCTTAAACTTGCACAACATATGCTCTTGGCCCTTTGTAAAGAATTTGTCTGGTTGTGACATATAGATATACTCGTCAAGACTTCCATTAAGAAAAGTTGTCTTAACATTTATTTTTCAGATTTCGTAATCGAAATGAGCAGCGATAGATAAGAGAACCTGAATGGACTAAAGCATAGCTACCGACGAAAAGGTTTTCACATAATCGATCTCTTCTTTCTGAGTGAACCATTTTGCAACAAGCCTAGCTTTGAAGGTTTTAACCTTCCTGTCTTCTCCTCTCTTTCTCTTGTAGATCCACTTCCATCCAATGAATTTTATCCCTTCGGGTGGTTCTACAAGCTCCCAGACCTGGTTTGAATATGTAGACTTTATCTCTAAATTCATAACCCTTTGCCAAAGATCTGCATCTTTGCCATATAGTGCTTCATTCTAATTATAGAGCTCAATATCTAGTTCTACCGGAATCTTATTAATAAACTCTCCCAAGAACATATATCGATTAGGTTGATGAACAATCCTCCCACTACGACGATGCACTACTTGTATCGTATACTAGCAGTAACATGCTGTGCAGAATCTAAACCCTGTGCATTAGCACCCTGTTCTTGATTTGCACCTATCCCGATAATCCTCCCACTATGACAAAATAATGGGATATCAGTGATTTGTGGTTCCTCTTCTGTTCTACTGGCATTTTCTCTCAGTTCTTCCAGAATAATTTTTCTATTGGGCCTGTGGCTTATAATATAATTATCTTTCAAAAATCAAGCATTGGTGCTAACAATGACCTTCTGATCCTTAGGATTATAGAATAGACCTCCCTACGTTCCCTTGGGATACCACACAAAGAAACAGGCTTCTATCCTCAGTTCCAACTTACCTGCGTTCCATTTCAGCACTTATGTTGGACACCCTTAAATCCGAATGTGTTTTAGACTAGGTTTACGTCTGGTCAACAATTCTGTGGGAGTTGAAGGTACTGACTTAGATGGTACCAAGTTTAGAATGTAAGCCACTGTCTCCAATGCGAGTCCCCAAAACAAATTGGGTAATTCGAAATAACTCATCATGGACCTTACCATCTCCATAAGAGTTCTATTTCTTCTTTCTGCTACACCATTTTGCTGCAAAGTGTCAAGTGCAGTTAATTAAGATGTAATCTTCTCTGATGATAGGTAATTCTTAAACTCTCCAAAGAGGTATTTCTCACCACGGTCGGATCGTAGTAATTTGATACTTTTACCTAGACACTTCTTTGCTTCTGCCTTAAATTCTTTGAATTTTTCAAAACATTCAGAATTATAGTGCATCAAGTAAATGTATTCATACCTTGAGTAGTCATCAATGAAACTGACAAAGTACTCAAAGCCACCTCTAGCCTGAATTATCATAAGACCACACACATCAGAATGAACCAACTCTAACGGTTCTTTAGCTCTATAGCCTTTACCAGAAAAGGACCTCTTGGTAATCTTACCCTCTAAGTAAGATTTACAAACTAAAAGTTCTTCCATTTTTAATGAACTCAAAGGTCCATCTATTACCAGTCTATTTATCCTTTTTTGATTAATATGACCTAAGCGTAAGTGTCAAAGAAACGTTTGGTTCATTAAAAAATAAATCTTTCTCTTATACGGTAAATTAGATGTGTTATTCAATTCAATCAGTTGCAGTGTAGAAGAGATTGGTGTAATAACATAAAGATCATCCACCAATGTACCAGAACATATAACCTGTTTATTATCCTTAATAACCACAGAGTTATTAAAATAAACCATATATTTGCCTTTAACCAATCTAGAAATGAAAACTATGTTCCTTCTAATGGCGGGTTCATAAAGAGAATCTCTCAATATTAAAATCCGATCTCTACTAAAATTGAGAGTGACATCTCCTACTGCCACTACTGCCACCCTTGTATTATACTCATATGATGGTAAATCTCCCCATCACTAAGTTGTCAAATTTTCTGGAACCCCTGCAATGAATTGCAGACATGATTAATGGCTTTTGTATCTACACACCAAGTACCGGTAAATAACACTGCTAAACATGTTTTCACAACCAGTGAACAGAAATTACCCAATTTATTCTACTTACTGAGAAAAATTAGACATTACTTTTTTTAATACAGGGTCTAGTTGCAGTAAAAACATCTATCTTTCGGTATTTTTACACTAGTCCTTAACCCACTCACTACCTTATTTTGTGCCACCTTATTTTTAAACCTTTTCTTTTTCACGCCTTTCGACCCAGAGAAAGAGCCTTTTTCAGAAATAAACACATTTATTGGTATTAAAGGAATACCCTTGGTAGTTAAAGTAATTTTCATGTTACTTTTCTAGTCAACAAAATTCGGTCCCGTAAGTTTATTTTCTTTGAGTATAGAAACGAGTTGGTTGAAAGTTATTTTAATCTTAAAAATCACATAATTAAAATACCGTTAATTATGATGAGCAAAATTTTGAATTCATTTTAATTTAGTTCCCTCTGCCATTTTAAAATTAATTCGTCAACAGCCTGGATCTCTGTGAAATAACATGCCTCGATGGGAGGGCATCTACTATCCATCGTTTGTCTAGACAGGCTAATTTCTTTTAATTTTACTATCTAGACAATTAACCTTACTAAGTAAAATTAAATAGCTGACATAATTTCGATTCAGTATATAATAGCAATGGTTTAGATGGAGAGGATACTATTATATATAGCTAAGTATTAACCATCACCTAATCCCAAATCAATCGCTTCGTAATGAACCCTTTAGACGGAAAAGTGATCTACACTAACAATCATCGTGAATTATCTTTAAAAGAGATTTGTATTGACAATACTGCAATTAATCTGTCTAATGGGTAGGAAGGCCTTACTGCCAACACGCAAAATTTAATTACATCGCCGACAAACAGATGATGGAGACCGCATAATTTATCTGTGAATAAATTTCCTCTCCCACTTAGATTTTTAAAATATTTTTGAGGGTTATGAAAATATGTTTAATTAAAATAAATTTATTAATTTCAAAAATCACACATTGTGAAAGAATAAAACATATTTTCGTGTACACGGTTATAAAGTTTCTGATTTATCAAACCATCTATTCGTGTTTAGATACGTAACAAATAAAATTTAATAAATGCATAATTTTTCTTCTGCTTTTCAGTTAATGTAGTGATTAAAGGTATTTATTTATTTTATTTTTTGTTCCACATTTTTCAAAAAATAATAATTTATTTCAATTAAATATTTTTTTATTTAATTAATTCAAAACTCGAAATTAATTCTCACGTTTCTTAAAAATATCCAATTTTATGAAAAAATCATATTAAACGTGATATTTTGTAAAAAAGTATATATATATTTAAATTTTTTTCATTTAATTAAAGTTAATTAATTAAAAAAACTTAATTTTATTTTCCATTATAAAATATTTTAATCAAAATCAATTTTTTGATTTAATTAAATTAATAGGATAAATAAAACAGATATGCAATCATCCACGCAGTTCATATATATATAAACATGATATGCATATATCTCAATTTTATAATTTAAGTGAAATACTGAAGCGTTTTAGTCTCCTAAAGAGATAAGCTGTAATAATCCCTGTTCATCTATGATTTTGTGTCCTAATTGCATCAGGCTTTCTTGATATTTTTTGATATATTAGTAAATATCATATCAATATCAAATATATCAGAATATAAACAAAACAGCCCTGAAGGAACCAAAAACCATCGGCCACCACCTTGCCGCCGCGGGCGCTGCCTAGCCACCACCTTCAAGTGCATTTTGCTGCCACATCTGAGCTCTATTTTTGACAATTTTTATACCGAAAGAAAGCTCTCAAAAAATAAATTTTTTTTGTCAAAATGTTTGCTCGAAAACAGCCCAAAGCACTGCCAAAAAAATTGCCCGAACAGCCTGCCGCCGCCCTACCAGTGTCGCTACACAAACATTGCCTTGTTTGGGCTTTTTCCAATGCTTCTTTCACGCCCATTTATCTTAAAAAATAGCTCAAATATCTAGACACATGATACTTTTAAGAACGCCTTGAAAATAGTCTCAAAAAATCACAAAAACTGCCCCGAAGGGTTGTCGGTTGCTGCCGCCGGGAAGCCGCCGCCGCCGCCTGTTTTGTGCACTATTTTTGGTTTGGTTTTTTCCCACTTTTTAAACTATTTTTTTAGTGATATTTTACTGTTATTTTTTGCCATAAATTCTGTTCATAAACAGTTTCAAAAACATCAAAAAAATATCACAAAAAATGGCCCAAAACAGCTGCCAGTGGTGCCCCCAGCAAGGCTATTTTTGTGCTATTTTTTTTGTGTTTTTAGAATAGTTTTAATACTATTTTTAATCCTAAAATATGCAGAAAATGCTACTAAAAATAAGTCAAAAATCATGAAAAAACCACCGCGATCCGTGGCCCAAAACTCTCGAAACTACCGCCGGTGCCGCTTCCGTTCTTCGTGTTTTTAGATATTCGCAACCTATTCTTAAATAATCTAAATAGATACTTTAAAAATAAAAACTAGCTATTACATTGATCCTATGTTCCGAAGGCTTACATTCGATCTATCACGGTCAACCCTCGTGATTAAAAATAATAATCAACATTCAAAACCATTTAATCAAATATGAAATAAATGACGATCATAAAATTGGGATTAAAATGCCTGCAAAATAAAATTAGCACTATTCAAAAACTACCCGACCCCGGTAATCGTAAACAAAAAATAAAACGACTCTGATACCAATTACTGGAGTCAAAACTGCCATGATCATTATTTTTGCAAATGATTTTTGGTAAAAAATTAACTGGACGGACAAACGCTGCAGTGGGCTCCAGATAAAACTTTTGACGTCAAATGATCAAAAATAAAATATGTGCAACCAAAATTAATTTAGAAGAATACCTTTTACCAGTCAAGTATTCAACTACGAGTTTGATTCCGAGTTAAAGCTCTTGTAAGACCTTCTACTGTATTTTCTTATGCAATTTTTTAATGTAGCGTGAGTTACAATCTATCAAGAATTCGTACTGACAGAACCTGGACAGCTTTAGTCTTGAAAGACAAGTTATGAAACTGGTTCAGCCTACTCGCATATTTATAAGGCTACAGTAGGGACGTGTGGAGAAATTATGAGTAAAACTTCTAGTGGAATACAGACACCCATCTGCGATTTTTGCAATAAAAGAAACCTCATAACGATATCTGTAATTATGAAAACCTTATAATGATTTCTGTAATTTTCATAAAATACTGAATTATAGTTCACACCACTAATGAACTATAATTGCACTCTGACTCATAATCTCAAGACTTTCTTGCATTGAACTCATGTTATTAAATGTTTAATTTTTCTCCTTACGTTAAGATTCTCGATACTTACCAATTAAATTTAATTACTGAAAATTTAATTTAATCGACATCTTAAAATTCTTAAAATTCTTCTGTTTAACTTTTTTGACCGCCGGATAATCAAATCCACCTACAGGGTTTAGCCTGGTCAAAATTTATAAGCTTTCCTAAGGGATATCGTCAATCCCGATCATTCGGGACGTGAATTCCATCAATAATTAATATTCACTATACAAATAATACTACTATCCAACTCACTTGGAATATAGAACCATGTAAGATCGTACCCTATAATAAATGGAAATAATGTATATTAAATATATGCAAATCAATAATTATTTTAAGATTAAGAGTATAAATACTATTCATAATAACCTTGGGGTGTGAATTAATTTATATAGTCAGTATAAAATTAATTACCCCAATGTGTCATGTTCAATACACACAAAGTATACTAGAACAGAGAGTCGAAATAGTAGATGATGCTATTATCTGTTCTCTGTTACTAAGATAGGGCTACCGAGACTCTGTGCTAAAGTCGTACTGATGGTATGTCCATTTTTATCAAAACTATGATCATAAAACTTATATTCTGCAAGAACTTAAAATTTGATCTTCTATGTGCAAGTCGTACTCTACACATCAGATTAAGTACTGTACAGAATATTGGACATTTATGTATAATATTAAAAAAATAATATACATACATTGCTCATAAAGATTCATATAAAATAAAATTTTAATTTTATTAAAAATAAAATTAAATACTAAAAATATGATTTTCAGTATATCAACCCTATGAAGCATGGCTACCGATGAAAATGTTTTCTTATAATCGATCATTTCTTTCTGAGTGAACTCTTTTGCAACAAGCCTAACTTTGAAGGTTTCAACCTTCCCCTCTTCTCCTCTCTTCTTCTTGTTGATCCACTTACATTTGATGAATTTTATCCCTTTAGGTGGTTCTATAAGTTTTTACACCTTATTATAATATATAGATTCCATCTTTGAATTCGTAGCATTTTGCCAAATATCTGCATCTTTATCCTGAAGTGCTTCAATGTACTTATAGGGTTCATTATCCAGTTCTGTCGGGATTTTGTCAAAAGATTCTTTCAAGAATATATACCGATCAAGTTGATGAACAACCCTCTCACTACGATGAGGCACGACCTGCGTCTGTGTATTACCAGTAACACGCTGTGCAGAATCTGAATCCTACGCACCATTACTTGAATGCCCATCAAGCATGTTAATGGTAGACCCTGATCATTATCTACACATGTCCCGATAATCCTTCCACTACGATGAGGTAATGGGACATCAGTGACTTGTGATCGCTCTTCCGTTCTACTGGTATTTTCTCTCAATTCTTCTAGAAAAATTTTACTTTTGGGCCTATGATCCATAACATAATCCTCTTCCAAGAATCGAGCATTGGTGCTAACAATGATATTCTGATCCTTAGGATTATAAAATAATCCACCCTTCGTTCCCATGGGATACCCTACAAAAAAACAAATTTCTGTTCTTGGTTCCAACTTACCTGCGTTCCCTTTCAGCACATGTGCTGAACACCCCCTGTCACGCCCCAAACATCGGGGTCACGCGAAAGCCTACCAAAACACCCATTTGTACATAAAATAGGTTTTCACAGTTGGAAATCAAAATATAGCAGTTGGATAAAAGATTCCCAAGTTTAACTCTCATAAAATTGTAAACATGCATCTCATACATGAATAAATATATTGCCAAATAGCGTACAAAACCAGCCTCAACAGGCGTCACATGTAAAAGTACATGTCTCAAAAAGGGAAAACTACAGCAAGTCTTCCATCACCTCTACATTAGGTCAACTCGTCACGATCGCCTGAAAATGTTTTTCAGAAAATCCCACACCGTGAGCCAAAGCTCAATAGAACATACACTGTAAACTGTAATACCGGTCATGAAATCATATGGTGGGAGCGAACTCAACCACAAGCCCAAAATAGGTTTTTCTCTAAAAAATTCATCAATTTTCCATCCTTGAAACTATGCATATAATCTGACAGTTATCATGCCATAGTTAAGGAAAAGCAGTAAAACACAACATTCTCGACTCGGGACACGCAGCCGAGGAGACACAGAAAATGTAATCCTATGTACTGACTCTGTTAACTCAAGACAAATGCAACAACTATAGACTCCTGCCCACTACCCAAGTCCTGAACCACTTAAGGCCTGCTATGTAATGACAAGTCCTATACGATGTCACAACAACATACCCACTCAAGGGATAACTTGCTTCTTTGCGGATTTCTATGACAAATGGATGAAGTTAACCAAATCACGACTCGCTTCTTTACGAATTGCCACGACCAATGGACGAAGTTAACCAATACCACGTTTACGAGGATTAACCCGAGGGACAATAGCCACCCACTCTGCGCACGTTTTTGGACTTTCACCAAGGAGCAATGGAAGCCTAACTCTAAACCACACACCCATTGTCTCAGTACATCTATGGATAGCATTATAATTCCCAACACGTTAACAGATATACAACACATGTATATAAAAGGGATCCCATCCATGAACCATAGAGATCAAACAACATATGTAAAAACATATTTTCACCCAGAACGTTTTAGAAGTTGAGACTCAACCCCGAAGGTTAGCTCCAAACTTTCAGCCAACACGTTTTGAAAATTCCCAAGACTCTATTTTCAAACTATCCTTTTGAAAACCTCAGATACCACTTTGAAACCATAAAATTTCATAAAAATCTCGGATAAACATCAGACGAGGAAAACTTGAACACAAAACAAATCATTTTCAAAAATAGCCCAGGTTTAGTCGACTGGACTCACCCTCCAGTCGACTGAAAAACACACTGGAAGAAGAAGACCAAAACAGAAGCCTTTTTAGTTGACTGACCTCCCAGGTCCAGTTGACTGAACCTCCCACATGAGGATCCAGTCGACTGGACTCTCCCTCTAGTCGACTGAATCTGCCCAGATCATGTTTTTGAGCTACGATTTTGGTTTCCAAATCTCAAATCAAGCCTCCATACTCCTATTTTTGATATCCACAAGCATTTCCTAGCTTAGGACTATCATAAAACCTCGAAAAGAACATCCCTCTTTCGATTTCATCCAACCGAACGCCGAAAAATAGTTTTTAAATCAAAACCCAATTTAAACATAAATCACATTTCATGCATTTTTAAACGGTGGAAACACGTAGGATTACATGTAGTACCCTCTGACAGTTATACAGTCTAGGATCCTACCTTAGTGAGTTCAAAACTCGACGTCTCGATCCACGTGTGAAATCAATCTTTGCTGGAATCAAATTTTGGATGGATGGATGCATAGACCACGATGCCGATACTACGGATCAACAGTCAGTTTATCAAAAACCAACCCCTGGGCCCCCGAGAAGTCATAGAGAAGGCAGAGCGTTTGGTGAGCTTAAAGCTAGAGAGAGAGAAGGAGAAAATATTTTGATGAAAATATCTCACACAAAATATTTATAATCAAAATATCTCGAAAATATCTTTTTTTTGAAAATTTTGAAAATTGTTCGGCAACACCCAATAACCCCGGGAACCAACCCCGCATGCTTATTTACACATAAACATGCATCAAAACGATTAAATCATACATCGCAGACATATATATGCAAAACACATCATATATACATAAGACTCAAAAAGAGACAGGTCCGGGTCTCACAACTCTCCCCCCTTTAGGAATTTCGCTCCTGAAATTCACTATAAGGTCACAAAGGAAAAAGCTCCAGATATCTAGCACGCATCTCGGACTCCAACTCCCATGTAGCTTCTTCAACTCTGTGATGAAGCCATAAGACCTTGACATAAGCAATGGTTCTGTCCCACAACACTCGCTCCTCTGTGTCAAAAATCTTTACTGGACGCTCCTCATAAGTGGCATCCTCCTCAACCTGCAGCTCAGCCCAATCTATCACATGTGAAGGATCAGGCTCATACCTCCAAAGCACAGAAACGTGGAACACGTTATGCACAGATGCTAACTGAGGTGGCAAAGCCAGATATTAAGCAACCTCTCCAACTCTATCAAGGATCTCAAATGGTCCAATGAAGCACGGCGATAGCTTCCCGCTACGACCAAATCTCATCAAACCTCTACGTGGAGAGATATCCAGAAACACATGGTCCCCCACGAACCTCTGAAGTCAAGAACACAAGATCTCAGCATACCCTCCAGAATATGTATAGTCCTCTCTGATTGGCCATCCGTTTGGGGGTGAAAAGCGGTACTGAACATCAAGTTCATCCCTAAAGCCTTCTGCAGACTCTGCCAAAAATGCGATGTGAAGCGCAGGTCTCGGTCAGAAACAATAGATACTGGTACTCCATGCAACCGAACTATCTCTCTGATGTACAAGCCACTCAGACGCTCCACTGAATCTCTCACGCGGATGGGGAGAAAGTGTGTAGATTTCGTCAACCTATCAACCACAACCCACACGGCGTCGTGTCCCCTAGGTGACCGAGGAAGTCCTGACACAAAGTCCATCGTGACGTGCTCCCACTTCCACTCTGATATGGGCAACGACTGTAGCAGCCCTGTCGATTTCTGGTGCTTCGCCTTTACCTACTGACAGGTGAGGCATCGGGAAACAAACTGGATCACATCTCGTTTCATCCCTGTCCAATAGAACTGACGTACATCTTCGTGCCTCCAGGATGCACGGCAAGATAAGAATGATGACACTCATGTAAAAGATCAGCTCGGCATGACTCTGGCATAAACAATCGCCCAACCAACCTCAGACTCTGATTAGAACCCATAATCTAGCTTGTTGTATCCTCGCCATTAGCAGCACGGTCTCGTATCATCTGAGCCTCCTGATCCGTCTGCTGGAGCTCTAGCACACGTGCTATCAATGCTGGTCGAGTAACTACAGAAAATAAGGTGGCACCCGTCGCAATCTTCCTGAGGCAAAGATCAAACTCCCCAACATCTGCAAGCATATGCCACTCACGTATAGCCACAGAGGCTAACGACCCGTGAGACCTCCGACTGAGCGGGTCAGCCACCACGTTGGCCTTCCCAGGATGATGCTGCAAATTAAAGTCGTAATCCTCTAATAACTCCATCTACCGTCGCTAGAGCAAGTTCAGGTCCTTCTGCGAAAATTAGTATTTTAAGCTCTTGTGATCGAAAAAAACCTCAAAATGCTCACCATACAAATAGTGACGCCATGTCTTCAAGGCGAAGACCACTGCTGCCAACTCCAAGTCATGCGTAGGATAATTCTGCTCGTGCGTCTTCAACTGCCGAGAACCGTAGGCTACAACCTTACCCTCCTGCATCAGAACACATCCGAGACCGTCATGTGAAGCGTCGCAGTATACAGTATATCCCAAGCCTCGCTCTGGAATGGTCAACACTGACGGACTAGTCAACCTCATCTTCAGCTCCTAGAAAGCTGACTCACAGGACTCACTCCAAGCAAACACAGCTTCCTTCCGCATCAAACGCGTCATCGGTGCAGCGAGCCTAGCAAAATCCTTCACGAACTGTCGATAGTAGCCGGCTAGACCCAGAAAACTATGTATCTCAAAGACACTCTTCGGTCGCTCCCAACCAGTTATAGCCTCAGTCTTCGATGAATCCACAGCTACCCTATCTGTCGACACCACATGTCCCAAAAATCTCACCTCGGACATCCAGAATTCGCACTTCTCGTACTTCGCGTACAAGCGGTGCTCTCTCAAGGTCTGTAGTACGATCCACAGGTGATCCTCGTGTGCCTCCCTGGTGGATGAATATATCAGGATATCATCCACAAACACTACCACAAAGCTATCTAGTTAAAGGATGAAAGATCCAGTTCATCAGACCCATGAACGTAGCTGGTGCGTTCGTCAGACCGAATGGCATAACCAAAAACTCGTAGTGACCATAGCGAGCCAGGAAGGCGGTCTTCGCTATGTCCTCGTCCCTAATCCTCGACTGGTGATATCCCGACCTCAACTCAATCTTCGAGAAGCAACTCGAATCTTGCCGCTGATCAAACAAGTCGTCTATCCTCGGCATCGGATACCTATTCTTCACTGTCACCGTCACCTGATTCAGCTTGCTGTAATCGATACACAGATGCAAAGATCAATCCTTCTTCTTTGCAAAAAGAGCAGAGGCTCTCCACGAGGAAGTACTCGGACGTATAAACCCTCTGCCTAGCAACTCTTGTAACTGCACCTTGAGTTCACGTAACTCGGCGGGTGCAAAGCGATAGGACGGTATAGATATGGGAGCAGCTTCGGGAACTATATCAATAGAGAACTCCACCTCACGGCTCAGTGGCAACTCATACAAATCATCAGGAAAGACTTCAGGATAGTCGTACAGCACCGAAGGTAACTCTCCGTGAACTCTGACCTCCTCATCCAACATGAGAGATGAGAAACGAAAACCCAGGTTGCCCTGGTTCTGCACAACACCTGGCATAGACTTCAAACCCTCATCCCGGTCATCCACAAAACAAAAGCAATCTCCTGTTGAGGTACAAATCGTCACCCTCCGTCGATAGCAATCGATAAAGGTGCGATAGTTGGTCAGCCAGCCCATCCCTAGGATGACATCAAACGTGGTCATGTCTAGGAAAACAAGGTCGAACTCTAGACAACGACCGGCGACCTCCAACACGCAGGATCTACAGACAAGGCTCAACTTCACACTCCCACTCATCGGGGTCTCCACGCACATAGTAACACCGAACAAATCCATTTCTAACCCCAATGCAGATGCGAAAGCAGAAGATATAAATGAATGTGATGCTCCAGTGTCGATAAGAACAATGGCCTATGATCTGAAGACTAGAAGAGTACCTCTGATCACGGAGGTGGTAGCAGCAGCATCGGGTTTGATCAATGCTCTAGAAGAACTAGGATATGTGAGAACATAAGCTTTGGCCAGTCCACTGCGGCTCTGAACTGCCGACTGTCTACCTGACTACACTGATGCACCCCCTCTTCAAATCTGGACGTCTAAGCTCTAGGCTGCTCGTGCGTCTATCGTCCCTGGCTAGATGGAACAACTGGTGCTCCTGCTGTACTCTGAATGCTCCCTCCCTGGGGACAGTTCCTCCAGATGTGCCAAGTCTGCCCACACTCAAAACATATTGGTGGTCCTCTCTCTGGCGCCTGGGACTGCGACTGCGCCTGAATAGGCGCTGCACTCCTGCACTCTTTTGCACGATGTCCTGGTCGCTAGCATCTATGACAAAGCGCCCTCTGATCCAACCGTCCCGTTGAAGCTACGGGAGGTGAGGAAGCAGAAGACCATGGAGGATTCGACCCCACCGGATGAGAAGTCGGACCAGATGTCCGTTGACGCTTGTCCTTGCGTCCCCGGGACTGTGCATGTCCCCCGTCCTCTGACTCTTACTGTCTTTGTCCATGCGTGTCTCAGACAAGGTGTCCTCCACCTTCATGGCCATCTGTGCCAAGTCAGTGTAGACCTGCATCTGGAATGCCTCCAAACTGTCCCTGATAGCAGGCCTTAAACCCCTCTCAAATCAGTTCGCCTTGAACTCATCAGTAGGTATGATCTCCTGTGCAAATCGGGATAAGCTGGTAAACTCAGCCTTATACTCAACAACTAACATACTCCCCTGAGTCAGAAATAGGAAATCCTCTCTGTAGCGATCCCTCAGTGTCGCTGGAAAGTATTTCTCCAGAAATACCTTCGTGAACGCATCCCAAGTTCCTGCCACTATGGTCTTGGCAAACTTCCACCACATATGGGCACTCCCTCTCAGCTGGAGGCGGCACATATAACCCTCAGATCATCTTCTTCAATCTAAAGCGAATCAAGAATCCTGGTAACCAGTTCCAGCCACTCAGTGGCAAGCATGGGATTAGGATCCCAAGAAAAGGTAGGAGGGTCCAGAAGGCAAAACTCGCGCTTCGCAACCGTCGCCCTCGGCTCAGGTATACTCTCCCTACCCCTAGTGTCCTCAGCCAGTTGCTGGATGGAGCCGATCATCTCACGCAACAGATCTCCCTCAGCAATAGGTCCTTCGGGTGCATTAGCATCCCCAATATCTGCGACTGGAACGTCTCTTCGGCCAGAACCACGGCCTCGGCCTCGACCACGGCCTCCTCCTCCCCGCGTGGACATAACTCTATACGAAAGAAACACAATAGGAAGAGAACCCATACAACATGTTATTGCTAACTTAAAAGACAAATAAGCATGCTAACGCATAGCCACGTAATATCATGTCATCACATCTCACATACTGAGGAGAACCGATAAGAAAGACTCGTCCATCTAAACAACCTACTCAGATTCCTCGCTAGAAATCACGTCTGCAAAAACACGTCTCTAACTTGACTCCCAAGTTTGTTAATCCAAACGCCCTAAGGCAAGACTAATAAATCCTAAGGTCCAAGCTCTATGCCCACGTATACATCACAAGCTATCATACTATGTTAGGAAAATGCTGTAACACATGCAATCAAGCACACATACATCCTCAAAATGTGATGTACCCTCTTTCCCATGGCTCATAGGTATTCGAACTCAGAGCTCTGATACCAAGTTGTCACGCCCCAAATATTCGAGTCACGCGAAAACCCACCAAAACACCCATTTGTACATAAAATAGGTTTTCACAATTGGAAATCAAAATATAGCAGTTGGATAAAAGATTCCCAAGTTCAACTCTCATAAAACTGTAAACATGCATTCTCATACATGAATAAATATATCGCCAAAAGGCATACAAAACCAGCCTAAACAGGCGTCACATATAAAAGTACATGTCTCAAAAAGGAAAAACTACAGCAAGTCTTCTATCACCTCTGCACTAGGTCAACTCGTCACGATCGCCAAAAAATATTTTTAAGAAAATCCCACACCGTGAGCCAAAGCTTAATAGAACATACACTGTAAACTGTAATACAGGTCATGCAATCATATGGTGAGAGCGAACTCAACCACAAGCCCAAAACAGGTTTTTCTCTCAAAAATCCATCAGTTTTCCATCCTTAAAACTATGCATATAATCTGACAGTTATCATGCCATAGTTAAGGAAAAGAAGTAAAACACAACATTCTCGACTCGGGACACGCAGCCGAGGAGACACAGAAAATGTATTCCTATGTACTGACTCTGTCAACTCAAGACAAAGGCAACAACTATAGACTCCTGCCCATTACCCTAGTCCTGAACCACTTAGGGCATGCTATGTAATGACAGGTTCTATACGATACCACAACAACATTCCCACTCAAAGGATAACTTGCTTCTTTACGGATTTCTACGACCGATGGACGAAGTTAACCAAATCACGACTCACTTCTTTACGGATTACCACGACCGATGGATGAAGTTAACCAATACCACGTTTACGAGGATTAACCCGAGGGACCGTAGTGAACCCACTCTGCGCACGTTTTTGGACTTTTACCAAGGAGCAATGAAAGCCCAACTCTAAACCACACACCCATTGTCTCAGTACATCTATGGATACCATTTTAAAACCAAACACGCTAACAGATATACAACACACGTAGATAAAAAGGATCCCATCCATGAACCATGGAGATCAAACAATATATGTAAAAACATATTTTCACCCAAAACGTTTTAGAAGTTGAGACTCAACCCCGAAGGCTAGCTCCAAACTTTCAACCAACACGTTTTGATAATTCCCAAGACTCCGTTTTCAAACCATCCTTTTGAAAACCTCAAATACCCCTTTGAAACCATAAAATTTCATAAAAACCTCCGATAAACATCACACGAGGAAAACATGAACCTGAAACAAATCATTTTCCAAAACAGCCTAGGTACAGTCGACTGGACTCACCCTCTAGTCGATTGAAAAACACACTGGAAGAAGAAGACAAAAATAGAAGCCTTTTCAGTTGACTGACCTCCCAGGTCCAGTCGAATGAACCTCCCACTTGATGATCCAGTCGACTGGACTCTCCCTCCAGTCGACTGAATCTGCCCAGATCATGTTTTTGAGCTACGATTTTGGTTTCCAAATCTCAAATCAAGCCTCCAAACTCCTATTTTTTATATCCACAAGCATCCCCTAGCTTAGGACTATCATAAAACCTCGAAAGGAACATCCCTCTTTCGATTTCATCCAACCGAACGCCAAAAAATAGTTTTTAAATCAAAAATCCAATTTAAACATAAATCACATTTCATGCATTTTTAAACGGTAGAAACACGTAGGATTACATGTAGTACCCTCTAACAGTTATACAGTCTAGGATCCTACCTCGGCGAGTTTAAAACTCGACGTCTCGATCCACGTGTAAAATCGAGCTTCGTTGGAATCAAATTCTGGCAAGATGGATGCGTAGACCACGATGCCGATACTACGGATCAGCAGTCGATTTATCAAAAACCAAGCCCCGGGCCCCCGAGAAGTTAGAGAGAAGGTAGAGCGTTTGGTGAGCTTAAAGCTAGAGAGAGAGAAGAATGAGATATTTTGATGAAAATATCTCACACAAGTTATTTATAGTCAAAATATCTCGAAAATATCTTTTTTTTAAAAATTTTGAAAATCGCTCGGCAACACGCAATAACCCCGGGAACTAACCCCGCATGCTTATTTACATATAAACATGCATCAAAACGATTAAATCATACATCACAAACATATATATGCAAAACACATCATGTATACATAACTCTCAAAAAGAGATGGGTCTGGGTCTCACACCCCCAAATCTGAATATGTTTCAGACTAGGTATACGCCGGGTTCATAGTTCTGTGGGAGTAGAAGGTACTGACTTTAAAAGGTATCAATTTCGGAATATAAACCGTTGTCTCTAATACAAGTCCCCAAAATGAATCGGGTAGTCCTGAATAACTCATCAATGACTTTACCATCTTCATAAGAGTTCTATTCATTCTTTCTATTACAATATTCTACTACGGAGTGCCTAGTGCAATCAATTGGAATATAATTCCTTCTGATAATAAGTAGTCCCTAAACTCTCTAAAGAGGTACTCCCTACCACGGTTGGATCTGTTGGAAACGCGGAAGAAAAATTTAGAACCGGCACCGTGACCGTAAAAAACGGCGCGTGCGTTTTTCCCGAAAAACGATAACATCAAACAGATATATTATTATTAAATATACCTTCAGGAAACTTGTTCGAGTTTTTTTTATGCAGAACAACGGTCCGAGATGACCCAATGATCTTCTCACGTATATCCCGACGCACACGACGATCCCGGCGAGTGGGCACCGATCCGGATCTTTGTGTATTTCTCCTTCTTGGTTTCTATCTCACACCTCTCTCTCAAAACCAAAGGAATACACACTGGGAGAGAGAAGGGGGCGGCGGCTAGGGCTTGAGATATTGGTTTCTTATTTTGCTCCTTGTGATATGTATTAAATCTATCACTTAAGTCATCCATGGAAACTATATATCTCTTCCCTAAAACCAAGGAGGAGATATATATATTTTCATAAAACATCCTTATACCCCTATTAGGGCCGGCCACCTAGGGATTGATCCCTAGGTGTGCTAAATTCTAATACCGCCCTCCATTATTTAATTTAATCCCCGAATATTTCCGGCGGCAAAACTGGCATTCAAATTAAATTAAATAATTACGGAAATCGATAAGAAAATATCCGTGCGTATAAAAGGCTACGTGAGGGATCACGATAAAGTATAGGACTCGGGCTAATCGTGCGAGAAAATCGAATATCCCTAACTCTGTTCCCGAGTTAGATCCTTTCTCGCACGAACCAGAACTTATTCTACTAAAGGTACTGATTGAACTCCCGGCCCTAACTCAAATTATGTCTTGAGTTCCCAATTATCAAATGCACTGAATTCTCCCCACGTTTAAGATATGGATTCCCGATAATTAAATTAGGTTACTGATAACCCGATTTAATTATCCTCTTCTCCTCGCAACCGCACCGCTTGACCTTTTGATATGCCAGATCTAAATATCCACTGTACAGATTTAGCATAATCAAACCTATAAGCAAAGCACACGAGGGGGAACCCCTCAACCTAAGTCGGATATGGTTTCCGTTAGCTGATCATCGATCATCGGACAAACAATACCAGTACCCAACTCATCGGTATTATTGATCTCATGGAGAAAATCTCAACCATTGATGACTCAAAGTACTATACACTATCTGAATACAATCAATCAATCATTTCGGGAGTAAGAATTCGTGCAATACATGATAATACGGGATGTGGATCAATTCATATAGTCAGTATAGAATTGATCATCCCGTTGATCCCG